>JAVALU010001584.1:0-297835 GCA_030770095.1 Gila robusta | reverse complement strand
CAGGTCCTGATTACGTGTGTTCAGTGTGTCATCGCTGCTGCTTCAAAATGCAAGTGAAAAATTGCAATAAAAATAAATATTTTCACAAATCAGTTCATGCTGGCTATATTGCAGAAAAATGTATAACACTGAATTATTTGCACGAGTGTAATATAAACTGCAGTAAAGATTGTGTTTATAAAAATACTCCAGCTGAATCTCTGTGGATTTGTCACACATGTGATAGAAAAATAAGTGAAGGTAAAATGCCTGCTGAAAGTGTAGCAAACAATCTCGCTCTGGATCCAATTCCTGTTGAATTGAGTTGTTTAAACTCTCTTGAAGAACATCTAATAGCAAAACATATTCCATTCATGAAGATGATGGCATTACCTCGAGGTGGACAGAATGGTGTTCATGGACCAGTGACTTGCGTTCCATCTAATGTTACAGATGTTGTGAATGTTTTACCAAGATCAGAAAATGATGATTTGATGATACGAGTAAAGCTTAAGAGGAAATTAACATACAAGGGACATTATGAATATAAATTTGTACACACTGATCATGTCAAAACTGCTTTGGCATACTTAAAAGAAAATAACAAATGGTATACAAATGTAGAGTTTAATGAAAGTTGGATTAATCCTCTGAGTAAAACAGAAGAACAGGTCAATGATGAAAGTGAAAACAATGAACATGATATGGATGGATGTCAGGACATGCGTGTTGATAAAGAACACAATATTGAGAATGAAGAGGAAGAGATCACTGATGAAACACTTCATGATCGACAGCAACACGGTTTGTTTATGGATTCATGTTTACAGCCAGTGGATATTGCACAAGAGGTTTTAGATCAACATTTTGATGGAATTATGTCACTTGCACCAGCAGAGGGCAATAATCCAGTGAGAATGTTAATGGATGAAACTAATGAAGCCAAATGTTTTCCAGTTCTCTTCCCAAAAGGATCAGGAACATTTCATGATCAACGACCTGAAAAACTAACACTCTCTAGATATTTAAATAATAGAATCCTAAATGCAGATGGACGTTTTGCTCAAAACCTAGACTACATCTTTTATGGACAATATTTGTCTGAGCTTAATCAAGTTATCTCAAATGTATCTATTGCTTTGCGGAAAGGCCATGACACCAGAAACAAAACAAAAATCACTGCTGAAATGCTGACAAACAAAGAGTCATTGCAAAAGATTTTAAATTTTGATCAGGGTTATAAATTTTTGAAACCGGTGAGAGGGAGTCCTGTTTTTTGGCAAAGTGTTCAAAAAGATTTGTTTGCAATGGTGAGACAATTAGGTATCCCAACATGGTTCTGCTCATTTTCATCAGCAGACTTGCGATGGCCAGAGTTAATGGAATCTATTGTGAAACAAGAGGGCTGTGAAACTCCTACTGATGAACTGGACTGGTCTGATAGATGTGGTATGCTTAAACGTAATCCTGTTACTGCTGCCAGAATGTTTGATCATCGATTTCATTGCTTTCTTAAAGATGTGATCATGTCACCAGCCCAGCCAATCGGAAAAATAATAGATTATTTCTATCGAATAGAATTTCAGCAGCGTGGATCACCTCATACACATTGTCTCTTTTGGGTTGAAAATGCACCTCAAGTAGACAGAGATGACGATGATGAAGTTGTAGCATTTGTTGATCAATACGTCACTTGTGAAATGCCACCTGAACAGCAGGAAGAAATGCATGAAATTGTGAGCACTGTCCAACAACACAGCAAAAGACATTCAAAAACATGTAAAAAGAAAGGAACTGTTTGTAGATTCAACTTTCCACGTCCACCAAGCAAAAATACGTTCATTACAAGAAGCAGCAAGAGTGATAAGGATGAAAAAGAAACTGATGATGAAAAAAATGAAGGTAAATGCAAAAAGACAAACAACTGTCAACAAATATCAAAAGAGCTAGCTGAAGCTATAATGAAAAAAGTGAGAGAAAGTCTGTTGAATAGTGATGCTGTCTTTGACTCAGTTGAATCTATGTTTGCATCTATTGGTATAAATCAAGAGACATTTGAAATGGCTTACAATAAAATGACAAAGAAAACCAGTGTTGTGTTGAAAAGAAAGCCAAATGATGTTTGGGTCAATCAATATAACCCAGATCTTTTACGATGCTGGAATGCAAACATGGACATACAGTTTGTTGTTGACGCTTACTCATGTATTGTATATATCATTTCATATATTTCCAAAGCTGAGAGAGAAATGGGATTGCTGCTGGCTAACGCTCAAAAAGAAGCACACAATCAAGGTAATATGGATGCTAAACAGGCTTTAAGAAAACTAGGAAGTGTGTTTTTACATAATCGAGAGGTCTCAGCTCAAGAGAGTGTGTATCGACTGACTAACATGAAACTAAAAGAAGGATCAAGGAAAGTGGTGTTTATTCCGACTGGTACTAATCAAATAAGAATGAGTTTACCCTTAAACACTATACATAAAAAAGCTGAATGTGGAGAAGATGACGGTGATGGCATATGGATGAAAAGCATCTCAGACAGATACAGAGCTCGTCCACATACAACAGAATTCAGTACAATGTGTTTAGCAACCTTTGCATCAGAATACAGAGTTTTGACTGCATCTGAAAAATGTTCAGACAGAGTAAGACTGGAAAATGACATGGGATTTGTGAGAAAAAGAACTCGTACAGACTCTGCCATTGTGCGATATGCTCGTTTTTCACCCACTAAAAATTCAGAAAATTATCATCAAAGTATTTTAGAATTATTTTTGCCTCATTTTGTGCGAGATCAATTGAAACCAACAAATTACACTACACATAAGGATTTTTATGAGACTGGATTTGTAACAATTTTAAATGATGAGCTTGAGTCAGTGAAAATGATAGTGGACACTAACATGGGAAAATTTGAGAAAGAAGCAGACACAATACAAAGAGCTCAAGAGGATTTAGAACAACATGGACCAATGGAAGATGCTTGGGCCCAAATCTGTCCAGAAGCAGAACTTGAACGTCTTGAATGTCTGGAGAGTAAGAAAGACCAAATAGAAACAGAAGAAGGTGATGATATTATTCCTGATCTATTGCCAAATGTGGGTACTTCCAAGATAGAAAACAATCCATCAGCAATGACAAAGCAAGATGCCATGGATTTACTGCGTTCTTTAAATGAAAAGCAGTCACAAATCTTTTACAAAGTGCGGCAATGGTGTTTAGCAAAAGTGCAAGGTGAAAACCCAGATCCATTTCATGTGTTCATATCTGGTCCAGGAGGTGTTGGAAAGTCAGTACTGATTAAAGCCATCTATTATGAAGCCTCTCGAATACTTTCAAGGTTAACAGAAAACCCAGATGAGACACATGTGCTATTAACTGCTCCTACCGGTGTCTCTGCAAAACATATTAACGGGACTACTGTACATTCCAGTCTCAGCATTGGAATAAATGCTTCACTGCCATATCAGCCACTTGGAGATGAAAAAATTAATTCCTTGAGAGCCAAATTAGGAAAACTGCAAATATTAATAATTGATGAAATTTCAATGGTTGATCATAAACTTCTAGCATATATTCATGGAAGATTGAGACAAATCAAACAAACAGGTGATTACTCTGCATTTGGAAAAGTCTCTGTCATAGCAGTTGGAGATTTTTATCAGCTGTCTCCTGTGAAAGGAAAACCACTTTACACCGAACCAGTGAACAGTGTCAATCTGTGGGAAACTAACTTCAGCTTTGTTGAACTTACAGAGATTATGCGCCAGAAGGACAAACAGTTTGCAGAATTATTAAATCGTTTAAGGCAACGTAAGAAGGATGACGTAATGCTTGATGAAGATATTGCTATGCTTAAAACATGTGAAACAGGTGATGGTGATGAGAGCACAGATATCCATATTTATGCAACTAATAGTGAGGTTGATCAACATAACCTAAAAATGGTGCACAAAATATGCTCTGACACGGTTACTGTGAACGCCCAAGATTTTGAGAGAAATACTAAAACTGGCCGAATGGAAAAAAAGGATGGGTTTCATCTCAGAGTTCACAACAGTTCTTTGGAAAAATCTCTTGAATTAGCGATCGATGCTCGAGTAATGCTACTGAAAAATATCAATTTATCAGATGGCTTAGTGAACGGGATGTTTGGAACATTAAAACATTTCTGTTATGAAAATGATGAAATATTTCCATCAAAAATATACATTGAATTTGATGATGAACGAGCTGGCAAAGAAGCTAGAGGTAAAAATCCATGTTTAAAACCTGGACTGGAGAAAAGCACACCAATCGAGCCTGAAGAAGAGAAAGTGACAAGCAGTGGTGGTGTCAGAAGACAGTTTCCTTTGAAATTAGCATGGGCTTCCACAGTTCACAAAGTACAAGGTCTGACAGTGAACAAAGCTGTTGTTTCATTGAAAAAGATATTTGCTCCAGGACAAGCGTATGTAGCATTAAGTCGAGTGACCTCTCTTGATGGACTCATAATAGAAGATTTCAAAGAAAAATCTATTTATGCAAAAGACAACATTGAGGAAGCTTTACAGAGAATGCCTCCATTCATTGTTCCATGTGAAACCACAGAAAATATAAAATTTCAAATGATGTTACACAATGTCCAAGGGCTCATTCCACATATTTCAGATATTCGGCAAGATAACAGATATTGTCAGGCAGATATGATTTGTGTAACAGAGACGTGGCTAAAACCAAACTATTTGGAGAACGATATTAGTCTTTCTGGATATCATTTCCATAACAAACCACGAATTGTTGCATATGACACAAGTGAAGATGTTTTTGCTAAACTAAAAGAGGAAAATCATGGTGGTGTTGGTATATATCACACAGAGAATATAAAAGCTGTTTTAGTTGATTTACCATGTATTAACATTGAATGTCTAATGTGCAACATAGCAGACTTAGACACAACTGTGGCAGTCGTATACAGACCATCATCATATAACATACCGTTATTTAGACAGAACTTGATTTCCTTAATTAATCAAATAAACTGCTTATCGGGTGGCAAAATAATTCTAGGAGATTTCAATGAAAACATTTTCAATAAATCAACAATTCATGATGTCATGCAGCATTTTGGCTTCACACAAATAGTTGAAAATGCAACAACTGAAAATGGCACATTAATTGACCATTTATATATTAAAGATATTGACTTGGACAAAATAAATATTGAAATAATGCCCACGTACTTCAGCTATCATGACTGCGTTGTGCTGAAGTGGCTATTATAATGAAACGTCCGTCGAAGGGGGGGGGGGGGGGGATGCAGAGGTGGATGCTGAACATTGGACGGCCTCTGTGGGAATTCATGCTGCCTTCACGTGCTATCGGAATTAGGCCTTGTCCACACAGACACGGGTATTTTTATAATAAATAAAACACACGGAAACGCAGTATCAGTACACTGAACCTGAATATTTTTGAAAACCCCTGCCAGGGTGAGGATTTTCAGAAACACCGGTTACGCTGTTGTCGTGTAGACACTAAAACCGGGGTTTTTGCCTTGCGACGTCAGAGTGTACGCCTGTGCTGCGCCATTATCCGCCTACCGGAACCTTTAATAACTTTTTGTTAGGCTTCTGATTGGCCAACGTGGCTTTACGGTTAGGGTTATATTGCCGCCTGCTGGTGTGGCATGCTCTTGACAGCGCTTGATAGCGTGTTTTTGCGTTTTCATGTGGACGGGATTTTTTTTTAAAACGCAGGAGGAAAAACTCTGGTTATAAAAATACCCGAGTCCGTGTGGACAAGGCCTTAGTGTAAAAAAAAAATTCCTACTTGCAAATTTAACATGAACAAAATATATACAAAAAATATTTTACAATTTCTGCAATATATACAAAATATTTACAAAATATTGATCAAAATGATTTACAAAATAAATAGGCAAGAATCACCCTGCTTTCTATCAAAAATCTAAATTTTCTGAACAACAAAACATATGACATATAACAACTCATAATCATGACTTAAGGAGTCAGAAATAGTACATTTCCGATAGCACGTGAAGGCAGCATAAGTCAATGGGATTACTAGTGGCTGTTAAGGCCACGTACAGTACATTTCCATATTCCTGTTGAATTTTGATAATGAACTGTTAATATTTTATTATTTAAATATACTTATATCTTAAACATACATATATCTTAATACATATATATAATAAAAAAAATATTCGTTGGCCTTAACACCCACAGAAACGTTCTTTTATTTTTCCTTTTCATTCATTAAGTGATCTTTTCATTCATTCATTCATTCATTCATTCATTCATTCATTCATCCTCTTTATTTATTTTATGTGTTTTATTGTTCAAAATGTTTATACAATGTCATTTTACAATGAATTCGTATGGAGAATCGAATCATATAGTTGGCACTAATCAAATTTATAATAGAGTACTTTAAAAGGTGGTGTAAAAAATTAAACCAATTCTTTTCAGCAAAACAATTAATGGGAAGATATTAAAAAAAAGGAAAAAGAAAGATGATCTTTAAGAAATATTAGACTATCTTTGACTATCAGCCTCAACCATGAAGAAAATCCAGACGTTCATCAACACCTGCCTCAGGCGAATACTACGAATCAGAAGGCCAGTAAACATTAGTAAAAGGGAACTGTGGGAGAGAACCAGACAGCAGCTGGTAGAGAAAGAAATCCTACAAAGAAGATGGCGCTGGATTCGCCATACCCTCCAGAAACCTGTTAACAGCATCACCAGACCTGTGCTGACCTGGAACCCTCAAAGCAACCTGGTGACGAGACTTGGAGGCAAAAATCAAGAAAATAGGACTGTCATGTGGACAACTGGAGAAACTGGCCCAGGACCGGAACTGTTGGAGAACTCTTGTTGACGGCCTATGTTCCAAATTGGACTACAGGCGAATGATGATGATGATGAGACTATCTTTGCTGCTTCATTCTCTTCATATTCCAATACTTCAAATATTGATAAAGAGGTAAGACTATGTTTTGTTTATCTTTTAAATTGGTTATAACTTTTATTACATTAACATAATATGCCTCTGTTTATATGTTTGTGTTATAAGGATATTCTATTTAATAAATGGTTGCTTTAACCACACACCTTTTTTATTATTACATATTAAATATATAATACATATTTTTTATTAAGTACATATTCACTTGTATAAGTTGTAAAGTGTAAATATGTGTATATATATTTATCCTAATCACATCCTCATTGTCTATAGGTACATCATATGTCTTATGCTGCTTTGATGAACACATTTTCTCTTTATTATTAGGACACTATTCAACTAGAACCGGCTAGAGATTGTATTTTATGCAATTCAAGGAAACAGTTTGACAGCAGACAACAATGTCCAGATCATCACATCGTCATCACCATCGTGGACTGTTGAGTCAAAGAAAGTCATGGATTCCTGTTCTCTGTATCAAATATGGACGGTACATCTGTAAGGCTCAGCAGCAATTCAGATTCATCACAGTACGAGGTAAATTCTTCCCTGTTCATTTTTGTGACTTTGAGCTCATTGTAACTTTAGCTTTCTGTTCTTGTCTCTCATCAAGAAATCAACATAATCTAGTCATTTGACATTAACATCTATTGAACAAACTGAAAAGCTGACCATTCTGAAATGTTTAACTCAGTTGTATCTGACAGAGTTTGTGTGTTTGACAGAGGCCAGTGTTGTCTGTCATTGAGGGTATTTTAGTGGTGTTGGCCTGCATGGACTGAAGCCCTGACCACACTGTCATCACTGAGGATTGGCTATGAGCTGAACGTACCCTGAATTATTGTCATGGATTCAATGATTATGCCAGCTGGATTATGCCATGTTAAAAGATCTTCATTTTCCATGGATTCCAACTTCATATTACACTATATCTTCATCTCTGCTGGTTCAGCCCAGTCATTAGATGTCTTCATTGCCACTGCTTCAGTTTAGTCTCAAGTAATCTTCATCACCGCTGGTCCTGCCCAGCTCCAAGTGTGTTTTGCTGCAGCTGATTACAATCATCTCCAAGTCTCCTTCGTCATCATCTCAGCCTGGATCTACTCTGTTCACAACTACACCTATGTCAGTCTGGCCGCTGGTTCCACCCTGCCTCTTACCTCCATCAGTCCTGTCGTGCTCCATCATCTCCTCTAAGTCATCCTTTGCCTCCTCCCCATATCACATCCTACCTGGCTTCTTCCTCCATCATCTCCACTGTGATGTTTCATTTAGCCAGATCCTGGGTCTCATTGGTCTTTGTCTCCTCATTGCCAACCTCTGTTAGTTCTGTTGAAAATTTTGCAGCACGAGCACAACATTTTTGGTGGTGTGTGAATTGAGGTTATGTCAAAATAGAATTCTGTTTACTTACATTATTAATATTCAGTTTCACTTTCCATGTCACCCTATGCCCAAGTTCTTGTTTGTTATGTTTTTTTTATTTTTTTTATTTTATTTTTTTTATTTTAATTTAGGCCTACTAGAGTAGCCACCCTACCTTACTTCCAACTCTGTTGTATCATTATATCATGCCTGAACACTTTGATTAACTGTTCAGACATGAGTGTTCAAGATTCTCTTGAGGAATGTGGACTTCTCCTTTACTATTTATTCTTTCTTTAATGTACTACTTAACTATACTTTACTGAATATGTTATGTTTGCTTTTTAAATGTAAGTTTTCTTCAATGCATTTAAAAGGAATGAATGAATTAATTAATTAATTAATTAATGGTTTATTTTTTATTGTTGATATTTTGAGTTTTCTATTCATTTTTCTATTTTGTAATTTCACATTTAATTTCATACTTCACAATCTACTATATGCAATATAGTTTTGAACATATAGTAACACAAAGACTTTGCCACTTTCATATATGCAAACAATTGAAATTCAATGAATGAATTAATATTTATTTACAACTATTGAATATTTTTCAAATATTTTCTTACGTTGGTTTAAAAATATATTATTCTTTAATTTTTGCTTTTATTTTGGTTACTATTTGACATTTTTTTTTATTTTGATATGTACTATTTTATATTTTATTTCTAGATTCTCTCATTTTAAATCTTAATACTTCACAATTATGGATTTTCATTTAATATGTGATCATTAAAAAAAACACAAACATACTCTAATATGCATTTTTAAAAAAAAATTAAATTAATTCTCTCTTACTATTTCATATTTCTTATTTTCATATGCATTTTATTATTCTTTCTTAAAATTTTAAATAAATTGTTGTTTTCTTTGACTTTTGTTTTGATTCCATGTACTTGTTTTTATAGCAGATTTTCCATATTACTTCTAATAAACGTGTTTACACACATTTTGTTGAAGATATATATATTTGAAATAAATGATAATGCTTATTCCAGGTTTCCCGTTAAATACATGATCTTCAGTTTTCATTGTAATCATGTAATATTATTAAAAAAACATGCCTCAAATGAACAATAAAGTGGTAAACCTTGAAAAAATTTATTTGTAATGTTACTTAATGATTTTATAAAGTTTAAATATGATTTGAAATGAAAAAATGTAGTTAGTATTATTCAATATTAGTGAGTGCAATTAAAAAAAAAGTGATCCTCTATTGCTATCTATATCTATTGCCCTCTGCTGGCCACTCTACTTATTAATAGTCTTTTCGCATGTGCTTTTGCATTCATATGCATATTTAAAATCACTATAAAATCACTTATATAACAATTACTATTAAAACACATTCATATTCTGTCAGAGTGTATCAGTTCATTCGTACTGACACTTCAGATCAATGCTAGCAATGTGGTAAATCATGGTAAACTGTGTTAGAACATTGTTTTTCACAATAACAGACCCCAAACACGTGTGTGTCTGTGTGTGTGTGTGTGTGTGTGTGTAAGCATGCATTATGGAGTTAACATGATAAAAATAGTTTGCTTTAGTGCAAAATACTGGAGAAACAAAGTAGTTGAAAATGAAAGTGAGCCAATAAGTGGTCTTCTACTGATTAATGGTCTTTTCACATGTGCTTTTGCATTCATATATATAGACAATAATAAATCACTTGTATAACAATTACTATTATAACACAATCATATTTTGTCAGAGTTTATCACTTCAATTGTTCTGATGCTTCACATAATTGCTATCAACGTGGTAAATCATGGTAAATATCGCCAGAAACAGGGTAAATCATAGTAAATAAGGTAAATCATGCTAGAATCCTGGTAAATTATTCTAGAATGTGCTATATTATGGTAAATCATCCTATAACATGGTACATCAAGGTAAACTATGGAAAATCATGTTAGATTCATGGTAAATCATAGTGAAACATGGTAAATAATGAAAAATCACACTGAAATGTAGTGTATCATGGTAAATCATGCTTGCTACATAAAACTTAACGTCTTTTGATGCTATTGTGCTTAACGGCCTTAAAGGCCTTATTTGCTTGAACACCGCTAAATGCTGCTATGCAGCTTTAATTATTATTATTATTATTATTATTCTTCTGCCGTAAAACGCATCGTGCAGACCAAACCGTAAGAGCTAGAGACTTGATATTTGGGATTAAGGTAGCACAGAAATCGAGGAGAGGTTCAGAGAATATGAGCCCGATTGGCCCATAGGTGGCGCTATAACAACCAATTGCGCGAAACTGCTCATAACTCCTAAACCGTATGTCGTAGACTCAAGTGTCTTATATCATTGGAAAGCTGGAAACCTGAAGTAAAAAACGTATATCTCCGATTTTATTTCCGCCATGATGGATTTTCCGCCATTTTGAATTTTGTCGAAAAACTACTTTTGCGAACTAGTCCCTGGTTTTTTGCCCGATCGGAACCAAACCAGTGCAGAAATGTTCTTTGGAGTCTGAATATCAATAATTATCAAAAAAAAGTTGAAATTTTGATTCACGTTCGCTAGGGGGCGCAAAATGAACGTTGTGGGCGGAGCCTATTTTACTAAAATGGCTATAACTCGAGAAGGAAATGAGATAGCTTCACCAAACTCGGTACACATGTGAATGGGTTCATTCTGAGGTCACAGTAAAAAAATCTCGACGATCTAACACTAGGTGGCGCTATAATGTGAAAAAAACATAAAAAGGGCTCTGACCACCTGACCGTTAGTCCGATTGACTTAAAAATTGGTATGCAGTGTCTTGGTCCAAGGCCCCATGTATGTATATAAGGACATTGGCGTTTCTCAAAAAACATGGCCGCCATCGACCAATGAAGTTTGAGCACCTGTGAGACGAGGTTAACGGAGGCCGATCGGAACGAAACTCGCTGGGCATGTTCGACTCATGGCCTTAGAGGTCTGTAAGAATTTTGAAAGAAATCGGCCACTAGTTGGCGCTAACGAGTTTTACGGCTCTGTAATCACGTGGTGTGGCACACATCCCCACAATATGCATATCATTTGATAGATCTCCTCATGCTGAACAACTTTGCCTCTTGAACCATTGCTGTCAATCAAATCGTTCATTAAATATTCACGAATATGTTAAAAACCTACTTTTGCGAACTAGTCCTAGGTTTTTCGCCCGATCGGAACCAGACCAGTCTAGGACAATTCTCTGGACTCTCTAGATCAATAATTATCAAAAAAAAGTTGAACTTTTGCATTTGGGTGGCTGTAACAGGGTCATTTATAAAATGGGCGTGTCAAAATACACTCAAAAGCCTATAAATCATAAATAAAAAATCAGAACTTCACAAAAATTCATGAGCATATGTGACATAACATCTTAAAAAGCATGCAAAGTTTCATGGAGATCGGACCATAGGTGGCGCTATAACTGTTAAAAAGCTTTAAAACAATGTATTTCCTATGGTAAATTGCCTGTATTTGCTGTAAATGGTGTTTTCCATCTATGATCATATAATTTTCATATCATAATGTTCAAAACCAGTGCAGTACAATTCTCTGGACTCTCTAGATCAATAATTATCAAAAAAGGTATAACTTCTTCATTTGGATGGCTATAATAGGTAGTGATGGCCAAATGAGGCTTCCTGAACCACTGAGGCTTTCCAGCCCATTGGTTCACCAAAAGGTTCGTTTACCTGAAGCCTCATGAAACAGTGTGCTCCCTAGTGACACCTGCTGTGCAAAGCAATGTATCGCACACAAATCTATTCATCCTGAGCAACCAAATTGTCATGGTGTGGGCACACCCTTTTTCTATTGCCTGTGTATTAATAAAGTTTTTTACTCTGCTTGTGTTTACCTATGCACACACAACTCACACACACATAACTTTGTATTCAGTAGTTCTTTGGGTTAGTGATGACAGTGAATGCCCCAAATGAGTGTAAAGAAATCACTGAGTGCAGTGCTGACTGAGTGCAATAGTGTAGTGATTATGGAACTGGGAGTACAATTATGTAGTGCTTATGGAACTGGGAGTGGAACAGCAAACTGCAACAGGGATGGGAACATTTTTACTGATTTTTATTTAAAAACAAAAGTTTTTTTACAGTATTTGGATTGAGGCGGTTTCTCTTTTGGAAACCACCTCTCCAGCCTTAGAAAACACCCTTTCACAGGGCACCGATGATGCCGGACAACATAACGTTTGCACTCTAAGGCTTTCCCTACAGTCTAGTCTTAGAATAATAATAATAGCAATAATATATATATATATATATATATATATAATATATATATATATATATACAATAATAACACTACTACCAATATATGTATATATATATAGCAACTACAACTAGATATAGGCTAATTTACTCTAATAATCTACTGAACTATGTATACTTTACTCTAATAATCTAATAATCTACTAAACTAAGTATAATGTAATATAATATATAATACAGGCTATGATATATAATGATAACTATGCTACTACAAACTCGCTACTACAACTCGCTACTCACTACTTCGTACAACCAACACTTCAACACCAATGCAAACGCCTACTGCAAAACCCACGAGAGGCGCGAGGTTTCGAACCACTTTTATCCGGAAGCGATACTCAGAATGAAGCAATGACGTATTCAACACAATCCGAGGCCTCGTTTGTTATCGTCACGTGATTTTCACGGAAACGACACAAGCCTCGAATCGGGGCTTCATCTGGAACGCCCCTTTTTGCTCGACACAAGCTCCGGAGCCTCGCTTCAGATGTCACATCACTAATAATAGGGTGTATAACAGCCAATAAGTGGTATTTTACTGCCCCCTGCTGTCATTTCATCATACTACTTCCCTAATATTGTTATATATAATTCATATTTAGACTTTATAAAATCATTATTTTAACATTTACAATCACATTTTGTTCAAATTCATTGAATTATTCACAATTGTGTCACAGGAAGGCTGAAAACGAAAGTATAACGTTAGGCCACGCCCTCCCAGTACAAATTCACTCATAACTCGAAAACGGAAACTCCCTGCGCGAGCTCAAATTTGGATGGTTAAGGTTCCCCTATTGGGCCTTGACGAAATCTATCGTCCGCGCCTCGGGATCGCCCCCCCCTGCGGATCGCTAATCCAGAGACCCCCGACTTTGAACGGCTGTAACGTCCAGACCCAGACCAACCTAGATTCGTTTGTGGGATAGCTCGTTGGAAAGAGCCCGTCCCTGTCTAGCCTTCGAATTCGTGTTTGGTGCGATTTGGCCCGGCATTCAAGATATAAGACCCAAAAGATATGCCTTTCAACTGCATAACTCACCGGCGCCGATCGGACCACCACACCGGATGGTCTTTCGTTCAACAGAGCTCCTCGCACTATCTAAGTTTCTGAGTTTCAGATTTTTTCACTTTCTCTTCCCCGAGATAAAGTGAAAAACCCAATTTCCCTTCATTCATTTCACTTATAAAAGGCTTAATAATACCACTGTTGGTCCACAAGAGGGAGCAGCAGTAATTAGACATGGTTTTAATCTTTTTATCAGCTTGCACTTTGGCTTACAAACAAATGGCTTAAAGCAGTTTTTAAAATTAGTTTTATATTATTTACATCACAAAAGAAATATTGTAATGCTTATAGACCATAAAAGAGATTTTGCACATGACATATTCCCAAAAAGTGTGGCTGTGTGTGTGTGTGTGTGTGTGGAAGCAAGCATTATGGAGTTAACAATGAAAAAACTACTTTGCTTAGTGTAGATGTCACTATGAAACCAAACAAGTAGTTTAAAAATGAAAGTGAGCCAAACATGTGGTCTTCTAACTGCCCCTCAGCTGGAGCCATTTTACTTCTTTAAAGCTATTTTTTTAATTATTATGAGGAACTGGTACTATAGTTTAATATTAATAAACGATATTACCTTAAAGATGCAAACTGAAACTAAATTGAAGATTTTATCAACTAAATAAAAAAAACTAAATTAGATTTTTCACAATAATCAATCACCAAAATGTGTGTGAGTGTGTGGTGTGTGTGTGTGTGTGTGTGTGTGTTGTGTTACAAATGTAACTACAAATAGGAGTGCAAACGCAATCTCTGAAAACCACGTTTATTAATAAGCAGAATGACCAGCAGAGGGCAGTAGAAGACCACTTATTGGCTCACTCTCATTTAGACAGCCTTTAATCTTCACACAGTATTCTGAATGCTCAACCATTTTTTCTCCATGTTAACTATAAAATAAGACAATAATTTTTTTTGTCCTAGATTTCTCACTCTCATTTTTATTGACACGTCACATCAAGGCAGCAATGTGTAAATCATGTAAATCATGATAATAAAACTGGTATATCATAGTAAAAAATACTATATACATGGTGTATCATGGCAAATCAGCGAGCAAGTGAGGAGATCATGGTAAATTCTGCGACCATCCTGGTAAATTCATTCTAGAATGTGGTAATATCCTGGTCAATTATCCTATAACAACAGTGGCAAATCATACTAGAATGTGGTTTCAAATTGTGGTAAACCATCGCTACATACAGGGCAAATCACTGGTGAAATCCAAACTATAACGTGGTATATCATGGTAAACTAAGGTAAATCATGCTAGATTCATGGGTAAACATCAAACTAGAACCATGGGGTGGGGGGGGTAAATCATGGTAAAACTATGGCAAATCAAGCCTAGAATCATGGTAAATGGTTTTTTTTGACACAAGGTAAATGGTATTAACTACTGCTGTTCTTTTATTTGTTTTCCCCAAAAAGATCCCCCAGTATCTGTTGGTTTGTGTTTCAGGTGTTTCTGCTGCTGAACTAGATGAAGTGAATAAACAGGAGGGAGAATCTGTTTCTTTAGATCCTGGTGAAAGAAGAAAACCAAGTGATGTGATGACGTGGTATTTTAATGACATTCTCATCGCTGAAATCACTAGAGATCCAAATAAAACCTGTACAGATGTTCAGTGTAAAGAGAGATTCAGAGACCAATGGCGCCACCAGGGGGTGGCCATGGGTGGCCGTGGCCACCCCTGGCCGACTCCTGGCCACCCCAATGGCCAGTATAAATTTTAGTAGCATCAGTTATGCATTTCATAAATAAGTCAAAAATATTCTTTAGTAAAAAATTATGTATCGTGACGTGCTTTTTAAGTGCCAAATGGTTACAGTATACTGTTACAGCAGCTTTTTTTATGTGTCTGTTACAGCCACGTTTTGACAAGCAGGGATGCAAACACACTGTAAAAAAAGATTAGTTGTCTCAACTTAACTAAGTCAAGTCATCTTTTTGCTTTGACTGAGTTAATTTGAGTCAACTTATAGTGTCAACTTTATTACACTTCAAAACACGAATTGATGCAACATGCAGTCTGTTGACTCAACTTCCTGTATCAAGTAATGTGGACTGGAAAACATTACTTAAGAGAACTAAAAAAAAGATGTTGGTTGAACTTATGTTGGTAATTGACTGCATTTATATAGTGCTTTAAACAGACCCATGGCCACCAAAGCGCTTTACACATTGCCTCGCATTCACCCATTCATTCACTGATGGCGGTGTCAGCCATGCAAGGCGCCATCCAGCTCGTCGAGAGCAGCTGGGGTTAGGTGTCTTGCTCATGGACACCTCGACACTTGGTCAGGTGGAAACGGGGATTGAACAACCAACCTTCCAGTTTGTAGACAAACTACATGAACCACTGAGCCACTGCCGCTCAGATTTTATCAAGTTAGGGCAACATTATTATTATTTTCTCATGCTCTATTGCCAAGTTACTTGAGTTTACAGAAATTACTAGATTTCAAAAATGTAAGCAAACTAATATCTACAAAGAATCTACATGAGAATTGAGAATTGTAAACAACACTGTAAAAAATTGCTGTAAAAAAACAGCCAAATTTTACAGTATCATGCTGTTTTCCATTAAAACAGCAATATACCGTAGAAAAAATGCATTCAGGGTGATATTTGTCGTTTTCGAGAAAGTAGCCTACAGGAATATACTGTGAATAAACAGCGCTCAAAGTCGACATTCAGAGGATGTGTTCAAAATCACACCCTATACCCTCATTCACTATTCCCTACATTAGTTCACTAATATAGTCCACTTGACTGAGTGAATAATTCAGTTAATTTTCTAAGTTAATTGAGACCCTGATGAACACCTGCTGTTAACAATCAGAATCACTGAAGGAAATAGGAACAAGAAGAACAGAAAAAAAGACGAAATCAAGATAAAAGACATTAAATCTTAGCAAAAGTTCTCAGCAGAGGAGGATTAAACATCTCCAAACAGCATTACCAGCTTCACTTATTACTAACCAGACTGACTTTATTTCTGTCAGACGTCTACAGAAGTTCTTAGTAAAAGGTGACAGAGGTTTAGATATCATTTTATTTTAATTTGATGTTACCATAATGGTGATCAGTGATTGCTTTAGTTAGGCTCTTGACCCTTGACTTTTGAACATTAGTTGTTCTTTCGCTGCTGTAGCTGTGTCTTTAAAATTCATTAGCTATGACACAAAGCTGAAGACAATAGGATGACAATGACTGTTTGTTAATAGTCACAGTCATCATATGACGGTCTGATTTCCTGATCTCTTTTGCTGCCTTTAGTTGTTAAATGGTTGATGTCTTGTAGTTTTGATTTTGTTGTCATGTGATTTTACAGATTGATATCTATGGGGGTTTTGACGTCCAGAAAATATTAATGGTTTTAAAAAGGTTATACTCAGAACATTTTGAACTTCTTGATCAGCCAGACACACACAGGCATCAATAATTGGTCTATGAATCTCAACAATCTTAGTAGCCCTAACTTGATAAAATCTGAGCGGCAGTGGCTCAGTGGTTCATGTAGGTTGTCTACAAACCGGAAGGTTGGTTGTTCAATCCCCGGTTCCATGACCAAGTGTCGAGGTGTCCATGAGCAAGACACCTAACCCCAGCTGCTCCCGACGAGCTGGATGGTGCCTTGCATGGCTGACACCGCCATCAGTGAATGAATGGGTGAATGCGAGGCAATGTGTAAAGCGCTTTGGTGGCCATGGGTCTGTTTAAAGCACTATATAAATGCAGTCCATTTACCAACATAAGTTCAACCAACATCTTTTTTTTAGTTCTCTTAAGTAATGTTTTCCAGTCCACATTACTTGATACAGGAAGTTGAGTCAACAGACTGCATGTTGCATCAATTCGTGTTTTGAAGTGTAATAAACTTGACACTATAAGTTGACTCAAATTAACTCAGTCAAAGCAAAAAGATGACTTGACTTAGTTAAGTTGAGTCAACTAATCTTTTTTTACAGTGCAGCGCGCTTTTCGGCGCCTCCCGCTTTTTTCACGTCAGTTTGGGTGACAAAGTCATCTGAAGTCATTCCATAGCTTAATGTGAGGGACAGAAGTCTATTTACATCATTAAAGTATACGGAAACTCGTTTTCCCTCCTCTGCGGCTGTCAATCATTCTCCATTCATATTCAAACAGCGCGCGCGCCTCTTGGATGCACGGTAAAACTCTCTCCAATATGATATATTCACATTATAATGCATGATCTGTAGATAAAAGGCTGTAGATTTGCATAAAATTACTTTATTTTGTTGGAATTTGTTGCTGTTTTTAAACGACTCACTACCGTGTGCTTGTTAGATCACACACATGACACATCACAAGGACTATGAATCGGCATCAAACGCACAATAACTGGAATTTAAAACTGTGAAACAAAGGAACAAATCGCACTAGGATTTGTGCGCTCGACATTTCTTCGCTTTGTGACGTGAACTTTTAAATGCGCACTTATGCAGCGCAGCGCTGAAGTAATGTACTATTATTGTAAAGTATTACCCATCATTTCTGCACCCGCGAATCCCGCGATGCGCATACACGCTGTGTGCGCTCTGTTTTTCATGTTATCATGGGTTTGCGCACTGAACCATTATTAAAAGCCAATATATTTTGTTATACCTAGCCTGCTCAATACATTTAAAATAAGCATAATTTAATTGTATATTATTTCTTTGTAGTGTAGGCTATATATGCACTTCTGAATTCTTGACATTAATATATAAATATAAAATTGTGAAATGATTGCCTGATTGAATTTTATAAGAGAACTAATAGTAATTTGTTTTTATTAACATATTTAGATTTTATAAAATTACTGTGCAGATTTTTTCAAGAATTACTTTTTGCTGCTGATTTATACACTCATTAAGTTTATTAAAAATTCATAATACATTTATGTAATATTTAAAGGTGTTAACTGTAATCTTACACTGCAAAATAATAACTTAAAAAGCATTAAATTCATCACAATTATGTAAGTATCTGGAAATTTGCCACGGGGCGAGGGCCCTTATATATATCATATCTATATAATATATATCATTATATATAATATAATATATATTAGTAGGGCCCTACTAATATCATTAGTAACATTAAATATAAGACAATAAACCAAAGTATATCAGTAGGAGTTTCCTTAAGTCTTTCTGATAGTTTTCTACAGGCCGGTTTACTACAACAGTAGAATACAATTCTGAAATGATGGTTTATAGTTTTGGTGTGCCACCCCAAGATTTTAAGTGGCCCCATCTGGCCACCCCTATGAAAAATTTCTGGAGGCGCCACTGTCAGAGACAGACTGAAGCTGGATCTGTCACAGTGTCTGGTTGTGTTCCCTTGTCTATCACTAGAGGTCCTCGTTCCCACGGTGTCCTTCACATTTGACTTCAATTCCCAGCATTCTGTCTGTCACTGTCACTCATCAGTTCATTGCACTCAGCTGTTCCCCGTAATCATTGTTCCCAGCTGTTCTATGTTAGTCTTGTTAAATATGTGTATATAACCCAGTCTGTTTCAGTGTGTGTCATGGAGTCCTTGTTTAATGTCACACCACTTCCAGATCTGCGTCCTTGTTCTTGTTCCTGGTTTTGTACTTGTGTTTTTGGATTTTGACCTCTGCCTGCATGACTACGTGTTTTTGGATTGCCCTTTAATTAAACGACTGCTATTGGATTCTCTGCTTCCCGTGTGGTTTACGTGACAGAAGGACTCCGTCACACTGAATCCAGCGGTATGTTTTATGACATCTCTTCCCCAGCCACCGAGCGGGAGAGAAGGGAGTTGTTTAAGGGGACCCGGTTGGTAAAGTTCCGCGGGACCCGTGGAGGTCGCCGTAGAGGAGGTGATAGAGAGATGTTTCACGTTTCGTCTGCCCAGTCAGAGACTGTTCACGTTTCGTCTGCCCAGTCAGAGACAGTTTACGTCCCGTCTGCCCAGCGAGAGACTGTTCACGTTTCGTCTGCCCAGCGAGAGACTGTACACGTTCCGTCTGCCCAGTCAGAGATTGTTCACGTCCCGTCTGCCCAGACAGAGATTGTTCACGTCCCGTCTGCCCAGACAGAGATTGTTCACGTCACGTCTTCCCAGTCAGAGATTGTTCACGTCACGTCTGCCCAGTCAGAGACTCTTCACGTCACGTCTGCCCAGCGAGAGACTCTTCACGTCACGTCTGCCCAGCGAGAGACTCTTCACGTCACGTCTGCCCAGTCAGAGACTGCTCACATCCCGTCTGTCCACTCTGGGACAGAGCAAGAGATGCCCATTCGCGTGGCCGCCAGGGCTGTGCTAGACTATCTGGAGCGTCTGGCTCAGATCCTGGACATGCCGGTGGATGCTGTTCCAGAGCCGAAGGCAGAGCCAGTGTCTGCTGTTCCGGAGCCAAAGGCAGAGCCAGTATCTGCCGTTCCAGAGTCGGAGGCAGAGCCAGTGCCTGTTCCAGAGTCGGAGCCAGTGCCAGTGCCTGTTCCAGAGCCGAAGGCAGAGCCAGTGCCTGTTCCAGAGCTGGAGCCAATGTCTGTTCCAGACCCAGTGTTTGTTTCTGTGTTTGTGTCTGTCCTTGTGACCATTTCTGTTCTAGTGACTGTTCCTGAGCCGGTGTTTGCAGTTCCTGAGCCGGTGGCTGATGCTCCAGAGCCGGAGGCAGAGCCAGTGCCTGTTCCAGAGCCAGTGCCTGTTCCAGAGCCAGTGCCTGTTCCAGAGCCAGTGCCTGTTCCAGAGCCAGTGCCTGTTCCAGAGCCAGTGCCTGTTCCAGAGCCAGTGCCTGTTCCAGAGCCAGTGCCTGTTCCAGAGCCAGTGCCTGTTCCAGAGCCAGTGCCTGTTCCAGAGCCAGTGCCTGTTCCAGAGCCAGTGCCTGTTCCAGAGCCAGTGCCTGTTCCAGAGCCGGAGGCAGAGCCAATGCCTGTTCCAGAGCCGGAGGCAGAGCCAATGCCTGTTCCAGAGCCGGAGTCTGTTCCAGTGCCTGAGCCGGTGTCTGTTCCTGAGCCGGTGTCTGTTCCTGAGCCGGTGCCTGTTCCAGAGCCGGTGCCTGTTCCAGAGCCGGTGCCTGTTCCAGAGCCGGTGCCTGTTCCAGAGCCGGTGCCTGTTCCAGAGCCAGTGCTTGTTCCAGAGCCGGAGGCAGAGCCAATGCCTGTTCCAGAGCCGGAGGCAGAGCCAATGCCTGTTCCAGAGCCGGAGTCTGTTCCAGTGCCTGAGCCGGTGTCTGTTCCTGAGCCGGTGTCTGTTCCTGAGCCGGTGTCTGTTCCTGAGCCGGTGTCTGTTCCTGAGCCGGTGTCTGTTCCTGAGCCGGTGTCTGTTCCTGAGCCGGTGTCTGGTCCTGAGCCGGTGTCTGGTCCTGAGCCGGTGTCTGGTCCTGAGCCGGTGTCTGGTCCTGAGCCGGTGTCTGGTCCTGAGCCGGTGTCTGGTCCTGAGCCGGTGTCTGGTCCTGAGCCGGTGTCTGGTCCTGAGCCGGTGTCTGGTCCTGAGCCGGTGTCTGGTCCTGAGCCGGTGTCTGGTCCTGAGCCGGTGTCTGGTCCTGAGCCGGTGTCTGGTCCTGAGGGGTCTTCACCGCCCTGGCCGCCCGAGGGGTCTTCACCGCCCTGGCCGCCCGAGGGGTCTTCATTGCCCTGGCCGCCCGAGGGGTCTTCATTGCCCTGGCCGCCCGATGGGTCGTCCGCTTCGCCCTGGCCGCCCGATGGGTCGTCCGCTTCGCCCTGGCCGCCCGATGGGTCGTCCGCTTCGCCCTGGCCGCCCGATGGACTGTCCGCTTCGCCCTGGCCGCCCGATGGACTGTCCGCTTCGCCCTGGCCGCCCGATGGACTGTCTACTTTGCCCTGGTTCCCGGTTAAGCCCTCACTCCTTGTTCCTGTCTCCCTTCACGGACCTGGCCCACCATCCCTCCCCCTGATCCTCCACTGTTCCACCTCCCTCCTGAACTCTTGTGTCGTGTTTTAGTGTTGTCGTGGAGCGTCTGGTAGCCGCTCCGTAGAGGGGGGGTTATGTCACAGTGTCTGGTTGTGTTCCCTTGTCTATCACTAGAGGTCCTCGTTCTCACGGTGTCCTTCACATTTGACTTCAATTCCCAGCATTCTGTCTGTCACTGTCACTCATCAGTTCATTGCACTCAGCTGTTCCCCGTAATCATTGTTCCCAGCTGTTCTGTGTTAGTCTTGTTAAATATGTGTATATAACCCAGTCTGTTTCAGTGTGTGTCACGGAGTCCTTGTTTAATGTCACACCACTTCCAGATCTGCGTCCTTGTTCTTGTTCCTGGTTTTGTACTTGTGTTTTTGGATTTTGACCCCTGCCTGCATGACTACGTGTTTTTGGATTGCCCTTTAATTAAACGACTGCTATTGGATTCTCTGCTTCCCGTGTGGTTTACGTGACAGGATCATCAGACTGGATCTCTGACCATCACAAACACCAGAAACACAGACTCTGGAGTTTATAAACTACAGATCATCATCCTCAACAGCAGCTTCAGCATCACTAGAATGAAGAGATTCAATCTTACTGTCACTGGTGAGTGTATTCAATGCATTTCCTTTAAGGAATTGAAAAAACAGTTAAGTATTTTACATGAACACTTTGGGTAGTGGACTGTTAAAAAAACAACCTTTGACCTAATAACACGTTGACTAATGTTAACATGAAAAATGCATAATATTAATTTTCCTGTGAAAAGTGTTTGAGTTCACAGTGGTGTTATACTGTTTTAACTGCTGTTGCTGAAAACAACAGATGGTGTCATTAAATCAATTTCATACAACTGAACATCAATGTAAAAAGGTGTAGGGGAGAGCGGGGCACAACGTGACGCGGGGCTAGTTGTAACACTTGTTTTAAATACTTCCACACATACATGACAAAACTTACTGTATTTACTAGTTGCCAATACTAGTTACTAAGTAAATTTCTTACTTATGTAAATTTTTCATCTCTATTTTTTGTGCTTATTATTATTTTATATTGTGTTTATATAAAATTAGACAAACCTGATATTATTTAACAGTTGATATAGTTATTTAATGCTTAACTAGCAGAAGACACTAGCCGGCTTTAAATCCCATGTTGCACAGATGGGGAACATACACTGTGTTACAATGAGCCCCTATTAGAACTATTCTATTCTATACTTTTATGAATTCGATTGTGAAAACATGAGAAAAATGTGAATAAAGACTGGGAGGCAATGTTCAGAAATGATGAATTATTATTATGTTTTGAACTATGTTGTAGCTGTGTTTTCACCAGTGGTGGAAAGAGTACTCAGAAAGCATACTCAAGTAAAAGTACTGTTACTTGTCAAAAAAATGTAGTGAGAGTAGAGTAAAAGTACCGGTCCTAAATACTACTCAAAGTAGGAGTAAAAAGTAGCCCTTTTAAAAGTACTCAAGAGTAGTGAGTAGTGAGTATTATGCTATGAATGTTAGTCCACCTTAAACCCTGGAAATTGAAAATGTAGCTTACTCTTTTATCACAGATTCATAGAAAAACAAAAAAGAAACAGTATTTCTATTTCTCCAACAGTTTTATTTTTGACTGCTAGCACTAAAAATACTGCCATGTAATATTTGAGAAAGCAACCAATAATCTGGTAACATTTATGACAACCATTCTGTAGAGGTTTTCTTGCAGGTTAATTGAAAAAGGTTGCAAAGCGTTGTACATTAACAATTTTACATAAAAGGTGAGCCGGTAGCACAAATTAGATTAATAAAGTGAATATAACATGCAATAACTGACCAGTCTCTCAACATTAACGCAGACTTGCAGCGATTTTAATGTAGGGGTCAACAACGAGCTTAAATTTTGAATTTGTTGTTCAGTTTTACAATGAGCTGATTCTCAAAATTTGTACTGTCCAGCCTTGCTCGTCTAGGTGTAAACAGCTGCCCAGCACAACTAAAAAGGCGCTCGCATGCTGCAGAGGCAGGCAACGGTGTGTTCAGTTTAAGGCTTAGCTTTTTCACCAAAGGAAATGAGTGAAGCAGTTCCATCTCTTCTGAGGCACAAGCCAAGTATCCATCCAATTCAGATGCTCTTGTGGATGGAACAGTCTTAATGGAAGAAAAGAAGTCATCCTCGTCAGAGACATGCTGTGATTCGTTTTCCTGGGTGTCCTTCATGGCATCAAGATGACGCAGGATGTAAGCCATACCTATGATAAACACATAATACAGAAATTAGTGATAATTGTGGATAATGCTGATAGACAAACTATGTGGTATGGACCAAGTATTGGGTTTGTCATGGATAATTTAGAAATTAAATAAAGCCGTTCACTTGCTACATAAGCACTGCTGCATTTAACCCTATACCCTTGTCTTTTCTAACATCGTTTCACAGTCTGACTGTGCTAGATTAGGCAAGTAAATAAACATTGAACCGATAGTTTTACTCCACACAAACTTTTTCCATACGCAGTAGTGGAACAGTAACAAGTGGGATTTTAAGCGAAAGGTACCCATGAGTCCGGCCTGATATTAAAAAACAAAAAGTTGCATGTTTTCACGCTTTAACAGATATTGGCATAATATCAATTTCATCAGGTAATCTGTACTCCTATACAAAATATCTTACCTGCTTTTATGATGTGGGCCTTGTTCGTCCATGACGTTTTGAATTTGGGAAGAAGAATTGCAGCACTGATGAGTTCCGGATCTTCCATGAACTCCCCAAAGCGCTTTTGTAGACCCCGCTGCAGAGCATGAATAAGGGAAAGACATACCTTGACTGAAGCCTCCATCTTTTTGAGCTTTGAATCAAGAAGGTAGATTGTGGGAAGCAGCCACCCCATCTGAGTGTTTGTTTCGGACTGAAGGATGTTCAAGGCCATGGATACAGGCTTCATCACAATGCAGTATTCGGAGAGGTAAGAAACTTCAGCAGGATTTAGCCTATTTAATAAATAAATGTCAAAATCAAAACACAAACATCTTAAAAGAATAGTTCACTTAAGAATTAAAATTGTCATTTACACACCCTAAAGTTGTTTCAAACCTGTATGAAGTTCTTTCTTCCTGCTGAACACAAAGGAAGATATTTTGAAGAATTTTGGTAACCACACAGTTGATGGACTCCATTGACAGTATTTACATATTTTTTTCCTACCAATGGAAGTCAATAGGGTCCATCAACTTTTTGGTTACCGAATACCGACATCCTTCAAAATATCTTATTCTATGTTCAACAGAAGACAGACATTCATACAGGTTTGAAACAACTTGAGGGAGTGTGAGTGACAGTTTTCAGTTAAATGAACAATTCCTTTACTATTCCAATTAGAACAAAGTGAGATTGAGCAAACAGACTTACATTTTAATTTTGAATGCTGCACATACATTCCGAAGGGATGCTTCTCCCTGCTCCTTTAGGATCCGCATTACCCTCTCTGCAGCATTGTACACTGAATTCCATCGTGTGTGGTTGGGCTGAATGAACTGCAGCTTACGTTCTTCTTGCACAATCTCAGCACTGATGGCAGACCGGCTGGTTTTATTGTATAATGCCTGGCATTTCGCAAATGTTGAACGGGAAAGCTTCTTAAATACCTCACTGCTACTCTCTGCCTTGGAAGCATCCACAGTAGCCACCAAATTAAGGAGATGACACGCGCAACGCTGATGCTTGGGTAGATGATACTCCAACCCACTGTTCGTGTTTAAAATGGAACAGGTGTCCTGAACTTCAAATCCTTCTGCATCATTCTCATCATACAGTGTCACTGCCTCAGCAGAGTCAGCCTCAGCATCAATTAACTCTTGCTGACTCTGTTCACCATACACTCTAAAGGCTTTGATAAAATTTGATCCACTATCAGTTGTCGTTCTGACAATTTTTTCTGAGATGCCATATTCCGAGTGGATGTCATCCAAGGTCCCTGCGAGCAAATCAAATGTATGTGAACCTTTCAAGCGTCTGAAGGCAATGGAAGCAGACCTTCTTTCCAAAGTAGGTTCATCAATCCAGTGTGCTGTTACACCAATTTAACTGCATTGTCGTGCTGTCCAACAGTCAGTAGCGGTACCTATATAGTTGACTTTTGCCATCTCAGCAATGATGTTTTTCTTTATCTTTGCGGCTGCTTCCTCAATTCTCAGCTTCACAGTTGGTCTGGACATAACTGTACAGCTAGGTTGCATTGTACAGATTAGATTTTTGAATGTAGGAAGTTCAACTACGGTAAAGGGCTGAAGGCTTTCACAGACAAAATCAACTACAAGCCTGTCAACTGTGGACTGGGTAACCTGCCTGCAGGACACAGAGAAGTCTTTAATCTTCATCTGTTTCACAGCTGAATCACACCTCTGTTCTTCTGAGTTCTTTCTTTTCAAGATGCATTCATTGTACTGCTTTAATTTCATTGGATGTTTTCTCTGTAAAAAGAATACACTTCAGAATTGAGTAACTCACAATTTTCACCACTGATAATTTTTGCGTGCAATTAAAAAAATAAACTTGATTTAAACATAAATCTGATGTTTTATGAAAGTGATTTCCTATACATGGACAAAACTTTTAAATCGCCATTTGAGTACATGTTACATTACAATAATATCCACTTCAATAAGTCAACAGAAAGGAGGTTAATGCGTTTATATGCTAAACGAAATTGATGTAAGGGACAAAAATCTAGCAGTGATGTTAATGCACTTTGAAGCCCGGTAAACAAACTAAATTAAGTTTTTCGAGCAGATGGCATCGCAAGCTCGTGCAGTGCTAACAGAATACATACCATTTGTGCGTGTATTAGAAAATGTAACATTCTGCAGTTTATTTTTAGTAATTGTTTAGGCAAGTTCATGATTTCAGTCATCATACAGTAACCAGCAACAATTATAAAGCGTGCGTGCCTTTACTCTAGGCTGGTTGCTATCATGGTTGCTATGATCGCGTCATCAAAAACACCATGCATTGTCCGGTAAAATTTATTCGATCTGTGTCGATCACAGTACTTTTTTTTTGCTATTTTTGGCAGAATAATTTTGGTTGTCAAAAATTCACACTCATGATAAACCCATACACGAACAAACTTGCGCATTATATGATGAATTTTATTATACAAAATTATACTTAACAACAGATATTCGAAACTTACCTCAATGTGTTTTTTCAAATTAGATGTAGAACTCTTGAATGCCGAGATTTCAACTGGCTTAGGCAAGCAAAGTTGGCATAACATAATAATACAATTGCCCTTCTTCGTCTTCACTTCAAACAGCTCTTTCAGGTATGGCCAAGGATGCTGAAGTGCTGAATTTGAGCTGTCGCATGCTGACGCATCCACCACCACTCTTCCTCCCTCCGGCTCTTCCTCCATGATTAAAATAAATTGGCGCCAGGTGTCTCGAAGTCTGTTGATGCTGGTTTGATGCAAAGTTTTCCGCGCGCGATTTGATTTGACGGGAATCACGCATGGAGTCACATGACTTACTATAAAAATAAATATTAATATAAATGTAGCGACGGCAGGTTCAGGGAAAATAGCGCAGTAAAAGTACCGATACAGCACTTAAAATGTACTCAAGTAAAAGTAAAAGTAGACTGGTTTTAAACTACTTAAAGTACAATTCCTAAAAAAAACTACTCAATTACAGTAACGAGAGTATTTGTAATTCGTTACTTTACACCACTGGTTTTCACCTATGGGGCATGTTGTCACATTTCACTTCCATTCTTTCGGGGTATATCAAGAAAAAGTACAAAATGTGTTAATAAAACAAAACCACATACTTGTACTAGACGTGTGACATGAATGTGTGAAAAAAAAAAATACTCTGAACCCTAAATAGATTTACACAAACTGAGCAAGTCAAAAAGTGTTACGTTGTGCCCCGCTCACCCCTATCAGTCAAAGATATTAAGTACTGGATGCATTATCATTTGCTCTTGTAATGAGGACTGTTTCTCTTCATCTGTTCCAGATTCAGGTCTGTCTCTAGCTGCTGTAGCAGGAATAAGTGCTGCTGTTGTTCTGCTAGCTGCAGCTGGTGTTTGGATGTACAGAATAAACAGTAAAACAGAAAAAACGAATAACTATAAGAAAGCAGAAAGTAAGTATTACATACAGCTGATTTAACAAGATATATGAGATTTACTGTGTAAAAATCCTTTAAAATAACAATTATATGAATACATTTTTATATTATTAAATAAATTACAATTTTTTTTTTTAACTTAAGGTTGTAAAAGTTATGTTCTGTTTTGTTGTTTTAATATCATCATGGTGTTTGGTTTCCCTTTTTACCTATCTGCTTGCCTGTGTTCCCTGCGTGTATCCCAGTATCGTTTGATTTTGGTTCATTCACACTGCCAGTTTTTTTCCTAAATCTGCATCTGCATTCACATTCATCCCTTAAATATCCCATAAAGACACGTGACATCAGGATGTGTCATGTTTGCACACATTTTTCGTCCTCCCTCTGTTCCTTGACGAACGCAAACTTTTCTCTTTGTTAATGTGCAACGTGAACGTTGATCTGCATTTAAAACCCCCGGTCAAAGAGTCGCACAATGCCACAACATCTTTTGGCATTGGTCCTGTCTTTTGTTCACATAGTGTGCGTCCCGGGACTGATCCCAGGAATGTTACTAGGTCCCGATCCTGAGATCTATCCCAGGATTTGTTTGCGTTCACACGGAAGGCGCTCTAGCAATCAATGCTCTGTGTGAAAGGGGCTTTGGCTTGTTGAATACGTCTTTAATTACACAGTTCCTTGAATATAGCAATTAAAGACTAATTCTAGTAATTCTTCAGCGTCGTGCGATTTATGCAAAACCAAGTGTGTAACATAAATGTACAATGTTAATTGTTATCTTTTTGTTTTTTATTTTATCCTATATTTTAACAGTAACACTACAGAAGCAGATGTTCACAGGCGAGGCAGTGTCAAAACAATCAAAAACACTAATAACTCCCTAAAAACTTAATAACAATTAATAGAGAAACAATGCAACTTTTTTCAGAGAGCAAGTGTCTTATTAGAAAACAGCAATAAAACAGTTCAAGAATTTTAGATGCGATATTGAAATCATAATACTTAACTTTTTTATTACTGTACTTCAGATGATCACAGTGCAGTTTAAGACAGTGTTAAATATTTAATAAAAGAAAACCTCTGTACAAACAACAGGAGAAAAAAAAATTCCAATTCTCTATCAATCCTTCTCATTACTTTTAACTTTTTGTGAATCTGTGTTTTCTTGCAGGTGAAGGAAGCTGATAAAAAATGGAACCCTGTCTGTACGTACAGTAAGGCTAAAACTGAGACCGAGGCTGCCAATTAAACATAATTTATAACTTTGATACTTTCATTGAAAGGCACACTGAAGAGAATTAGGAAATGATGGAGAGACGATCAGCTGAAACTCTACTAATCACTGAAACTAATTGTGTCGGGATTTCAGTATACCATTACCAGTATATTCAGTATATTCAGCAATACCAGTGCAACTTCACTTATTACATACCAGTTTAAATACAACATCAAAACTGATTTACTATCATTTCTTTTTTAGTGATTTTAATGATAAATTAACACATTTAGCCTTAAACAGTATATGAGCAATAAAGTAAGAAACAGAACCCTTAGTTATCCCCCTTCATCATAAAACACTAGTTGACCAACTGAGAATAGCATGGATCTCTATATTTCCAGCAGCAATACTGAACCAAAACAGACATCACAAGCTTGGAAATTCATTGATTTATTTTAAAGTTGGTAAAACACTTTGCTGAGTATTTTTTTTTTATATCCAATGCCCGTAATTGGACGCATACATGTTAAATGTTGTTAATGTTAAATCTCTGTGTTAAATGCGGTTACTCTGGCATTAAACCTGAGAAATACTTAATGGAGGAGTGTTACAGCAATAATAACACACAAATGTGTATACTTGATAAAACAATGCAATTAAATTACAGTAAGTCTTTATACATTTACAGTAGTAGATCTATTTTTATCTTCATGTTGAAATGTGCAAAAATGTTAGGTCTTTCTAACCTGAAGTTGAGAACAAATATCTGTGACATTTTATGAGATTCTGATTCATTCTTTCATTTTATTTGTTGGCATGTTTGGAGATAAAGACCTGTCGTGTTATTTGTCTGTTTTTTTTTTTTTTCATCTCGTGTCTCTTTCAGTTTTATTAATGAAGTATGTTCAGCTGTGATTTGAGTTTGATTTTATCATGGCATTATTGTATTTTGCATCAACAAGAACTGTACATGAATTTTGTAGTTTTACAAACATTAAAGTTTTTTTTAATAAGCTGTTTAAGTAAGAGAAATATTGTTTGCACTGTGGACAGAATATTTCTGAAACAAGGAAATGAACTTGAAAAATCTTTGAAGGCTCATGGTACATATTAATAACATGATTCATTCATGAAGGCTGGAATCTATGTCTCTAAAATATTTGTGTGCGTTTTATCAGAAATAACTAAGCTAATTTTGAATCACTGAGTTATACATTTGAACACTGATGCACTAAACTTTTACCAACAACAGTTATTAGTGATTGTTACAGTAATACTGGTATCAGACAACACCTTTCTGAAAAACGTCTGTTTACCTCACCGTAATTTATGATTAAATAGTAGGAACAATAACTGTAGTATCTGTGGGAAATGATTATCATTGTCATTTGCTTCATGGTTTTTCACAATTAATGCATAGTTTTCTTTAACAAGTTATGAACACAATGAATAACTTGTGAATAAAAAAGTGATGCTTGACGCACATACTGACAGCTCACACACTTCCTGTAATACCACACTCATGCAGAACCTCACCCAACAGATCAAACCACATTTTTGGTAATGTAAATAAATGAGATGTAAATGCACTGTCTGAATTAGTTTTGAGGCTTTAAGGGTCAAAATGCTAAACTGATCCATACAATACCAATAATTGTTAAAAGTTTTTATTTAGCACATTCTTTAGCTCAGTGTAACGCGGTGCGGTTGAAGTAAAGATGAGGCAGGATCCAACTGCAGCACACGCTTTAATTAACAAACTACAAACTTTACAACAAGCAAGACTGGATACAGGGCTCGGGAACCGGAACAACCAACATCACGTTAAACAATAGACAAGAACTCACAAAGACAAGACTGAAACACAGGGCTTAACCCTCTACCGCATGGTGTTGCCATATGGCAACATACTCTTTGTGTTCATTTCATTGCCAATGTTTCTTTAAGAAAACATTCTAATGTTTTTTTGTTGGAATGAGAAGACCTTAGTTTAGCCAATGATGTGCTTTGGCGCGATTTTTGACAGACTGCCGTCTCTTGTCGGTAGTTGCTGAAAGCAATCTAGAACGTCAGTAACAAACAAGGACCATCCCATATCACATACACAAAAAAAATCAAAACATCACCTCAGTTAAGTTATGATGACATATTCACCAAAAAAAAAAAAAGTTTTTATGAAATCAGTTTTTGGTAAATCGATCAAATGTCTGTGTTGCCAAGCGGCAACACTGTGCAACAGTGGAATGACATTATTGCAACAGTTTAGCTAGCTAGACAGGTCAGCTGCAATCTGTTAAACTGTAGCAATAACAACATTAATGCTAGTGATATAATGTTGATTAGTCATAGGTTAAGGACTGCCAATATGGAAAGCTGTTTGAACTTTTATTCATTTCCAGGATATGAATTCTTGATATCTATAATTGTATTTTCACTAAAATGTCACCATAGGCTGCCATTCAAAATCAATTGTTGATATCAATAATTGATTTCTTACTAGTAGAAATATAATTTTGATATCAAGCATTTCTTTGTTAGTAAATATGTGAATTCCTGATATCAATAATTCAAATGTCACTAGTTGAAATGTCTATTCTTGATATCAACAATTGAATTGCTACCAGTAAAAAAAATCATTTTTGATATCTGAAAATCTGATATCAATATTATTTTAGATATCTAAAATGTCTAAAATTCTTACTAGTAACAATCACATTCATGATATCAGAAATTAACATTGTCACTAGTGAAAATTAAATTATTGATATCAAAAATTGCCATTGTTATAGTAGAAATCTAATTCCTTATATCAATAACTATCATTTTACCTAGTAAAAATGTAATTGTTGATATTAAGAATTAGTATCCTGGAAATGAATAAAAGTTAAAACGGCTTGTCATACTGCCAATGCATTTGTAGGCTATTACGGAAAAAAATCTAATTTAAATGGCTTTTTTTTTTTTTTCTAAAAAAATTCCACTGTTGTACATTGTTGCCGTATGGCAACATATCATAAAGGACCTTAAAATTTAAAAAAAGTCAAAAAAAATTTTTACAGCTCTTCAAGTTAAGCCATTCTAAGAAAATAAAAAGAGTCAAATATTTTTTTCTATAGGTCTATCATAATGCGTGCGGTAGAGGGTTAAATAATCAGGGACAAACAAGCTAAACAAGGGGGCGTGGGAAATCAGAACCACCTGGGATAAATAATAGACAAGACAGGGAACCATAGAACAAGACAGGGCACAAAACCACATCGTAACACTCAGACTGAGGTTGTGCTGGAGTTGAAATGATCACAGCTGGATCTGCTACGTTTAAAGATTTAAGTTTGTATTCCTCTCATGCTGACAATGACAGGCTATGATCCTCCTCTTCAACTTTCTGTAAAAAAAGAGAAAAAAAACACATCATGGAAGATAAAAAGAAAATGTGATAAATTATTCTTGATTGATTGAGAGAGAGAGTGTTTTATACATTTCCTCATACTGATGAGATAACATGAGATTGGGTTCTCATTGGTTTCACTTCTGGTCCCAAATTTTCCAAGTAATGACAAATGTGCAAAAAAAAAAAAAAAAGGAAAGAAAAGAAAACGAGTTTATAACAATTCCTTCACAGAATCAGCTGCACTACAGATAGCAGGTGTTGTTGCTGGTACTATTGCTGACATTGATAAAGACCTGTATATTTATGTAATTTTAAGATTGATATCTTGCTGTTATCACATATTGTGTTTTAAATTGTATTCTCTGGATGCTAATGCTTACATAGGCTACACCTTTTAATCAATTTTTTTAAACTTATTCTTACAGCACATTTTCCACACAAATACAACTTTTTAAAAATTAATTATTTGGTACTTTTTTTTAATGTGAATCACAATGGAGTTGTCTTGTCTTCCTTTCTGAAAGTGAAATTTTCCACCAAGTGCAAGTTTTTGTTTTACTCCAAGCAGCCAGGTGTATTTTAATGTTAAAATTGAATGTGTCACTGTCATTTGCCAAAACCCTACACAGATTGAAAGATATATGTATGTTCATGTGATAAATGGCATTCAAAACATCTCATGAGCATTCTTTGAATAGTGAATTCCTAGTTTAGACACTAGATGGTTGTCTAACACAGTATGCAGTAGTAAACCAGCATGTTTATAATTAAGAAGACAATACATTATCATAATATGGTTAGAAACGCCAGTTTTCAAGCAGCATAGCAAGCTGTTTTATACAGCTAAAAATAACTAGAAGCTGATGAAACTGGAAGCCAGTCACATTAAAATTACAAAGTTCTTATCTGGAAATATAAGGTGATAAATGTGGGATGTTGTTCTTACAAATAGTAATAATAATAAATAGCATGGGAAACAGCAACGGTTATTATAGATTAAGACATGAGTGACTTATGTGAGAAATTACAAATAGGCCTATAATTTATTCTTTGAATTAAAATGTTATAATCAGAACAATACATGCAGTAACTATTTTGTGGAGAAATATAATTACCATGTTCAATCGCTCTATGGCAATGGCAAAGTGAACATTATTAATAACCTTTATTTATATTTGATAAATTAATAAAGTAGGCTAGTAATGATGCTTGACAAAGAAAATAACACATTCTGGGTGGGAATATGATTACTCCCTCTAGTGGTCAAGTGTTGATTTTGATCTTTGGGATAGAAATGCCGAGAGGTTGTTTAAAATACAGAAGCATTAGATGGGAACACAGGTTTGATGAAGGATATTATTTACGTTTGGAAGAACATGACAGATATGAAGTTATTCATTGTCAACAACCCAAAGTAAGAACTTAGACCGTTTTATGCTCTTTATTTGATTAAAAATTAATGTTGTGTGTAGGCTGCATCTTCCTGGATGCCGCGATGGTCACGTGACGTTATCTTGGCGACATCCAAGTTAATAAGTCTGCGCCTTTGAGCAGGATCCATTTTCTTATTATCAGTGTGAAACAGTTTCAGTCCTGAGCTCCAGACAAGAATGAGTCCTAAAATAATGTGTTGTTGAGGAGAAATGCTATTGTTTTCACTGACTTACGATTTTCACCTGAATGAAGATGAAGAATCAGGTGAAAAGTCCCTCAGATGCACATTGAAGGAGGGAACCCAGACATCAAACCAGAAGATCACAGAGACTGAGAAAAGCACAGAGATGTGGACTCTTTCACTAGTAAACAACCACTCAGACCACCCAGGTAGCCTACTCAAATCATCCAGAACACTGTCACTACATATTTGTGGTATAAGTGGTTTGTATTATTTATAGGATTAACACTCCTTCACCCACACTAGTGTTTTGTTCCCTGATTCGTCATCTGCAGGTGCGGTTACAGAACTGGAACTGGAGCAGGAGCAGGAGTGGATCTTGAGCACTCCTCATAACTGCATCTGGACTTCACCACTATCAAGGAAACTTAAGGTGAGATTTTCTACCTGATTATGATCTTGATCTCTTTCTATAATAAAATTTCGACCTTTATGTCTTACCTATGGACAGGACCCCTGTTATGTTATATATGAATTATTAGTGGTGCTTGCCAAAGGCAAGGCAACACTAGTGTTATCTTGCAAAAATTATTCCACACAAAGTTTGGCGCGTAACTCGTCCCGCACCGTTTATCACAGACCCCTGAGTGAGGCGTCAAATCGACCTGCTCATTGAGGAGAGGTGTGCTATGACTTTTATAAGCGATTGGGTGTACGATGTTCGCACAGCGGACGAAAAAGCGGCCAAAAAAGTCCCATTGACTTAACATTGCGGAATTTTCAGAAATTTAAATCCCAACCGACATTTTCACACACACAGACACAAAGGGCCTGACACCCCTGCATTTCTCTCCCTCTCTCTCTCCCTCAGAGGATTTATATTAGCCAGCAGCCAATAAGCACTGGCCTAAAATCTTCATAGCCACACCATAGCAACCAGTTACAGCACCCTAGCAACCACAGGCCATAGGCACGAGGCCGCAGGCCGAGTGCGGTACTAAATGCACTTGTTTAATAAAGATTTTTAGAATAAATAGGTAATAAATTACATAAATTATGTAAATAAATACATGCTGACATCACAGACCCCTGAGTGAGGCGTCAAATCGAGCGGCCGATTGAGGAGAGGTGTGCTATGACTTTTCTAAGAGATCGGGGGTACGGTGTTTGCCCCAGGGGCGAAAAAGCGACCAAAAAAAACGCATAGACTTAACATTGCGAAACAATTTGACGAGTCACAGCTCCGAGCGAGGATTTCGCAGAAACGTGTGATTTGCCACATTTGAAGAGGCTGGCAGGCTCTGTAAGAGCATACCTCAAAATGGGGTAAAAGTTGCACCCCTGGGGGGCAGGAGCTGCCCAAAGTTGCCCCATTGACTTACTATGGTGAAGGAAATGAAATGCATGTGTTTTTCCTACTATGGTAAATTGCATAGGGATTTTGTATTGAACATAGCTCTGGATCACAGTGTCATAGAGACAAGGGGGCGGGCTCATTTTACTCAGACGACCAATCAGTCTCTCAGGATCATTGTGAAGCTATCAAGCCACGCCCTAGCAACCATTTAGAGCACCTTAGCAACAAGTCCCATAGACTTCTAATGAAAGAGATCAAAGGGATATCTCCGGATAGAAATGTCATAGAAACACAAGGGTGGTCTCGTTTGACTCGGGGCAGCAAACAGCCAATCATGAATCACCTCAACACTTCCTAGCCCCTCCCTAGCAACCATTGTCGAGCACCTTAGCAACCAAAATCCAAAGAGGGATATCTTCCATTCTGAATGTTACAGACACATGGGAGTTGGTTTATATCATTTATAGTGACAAGCAGCCTTTGGAGTTTAATGATTGGCAGCTGCCAAGTCACTCCCTAGCAACCAAACAGAGTACCCTAGCAACCATTTTGCAAGACCTTTATCTCTGCATCAGAACATCGTATAAAGATGGGGGTTGGCTCATTTGACTAAATCATGGTAAACTATGGTAAATGATGCGAGAATTGTGGTAAATCATACTAGAACATGGTAAATCATGGTAAACTATGGTAAATCATGGTAAAAATGGTAAATCTTGGTAACCATGCTAGGAACATGCTAAATTGTGTTGAAGTCATGCTAGTGACATGCTAATCATGCTAGAATGATGCTAGCAACATGCTAATCATGTTAGCATCATGCTAAAAACATGCTAGCATGATGCTAGCAACATGCTAATCATGCTAGCATGATGCTAGCAGCATGCTGCTCATGCTAACATGATGCTAGCAACATGCTAATCATGTTAGCATCTAGTTAAAAACATGCTAGCATAATGCTAACAACATGCTAATCATGTTAGCATCTAATTAAAAACATGCTAGCATGATGCTAGCAACATGCTAATCATACTAGAATGATGCTAACAACATGCTAATCATGCTAGAATGATGCTAGCAACATGCTAATCATGTTAGCATCATGCTAAAAACATGCTAGCATTAGGCTAGCAACATGCTAATCATGCTAGCATGATGCTAGCAGCATGCTGCTCATGCTAACATGATGCTAGCAACATGCTAATCATGTTAGGTTGATGTTGATTAGCATGATTAGCAGTAGAGCCTAGCGACCTAGGCTCTACCGTGCAGAGCCTAGCGACCTAGGCTCTACCGTGCTGATGGCCTGCACCCCAGCAGAATCGGAGCGGCTGTGCTGTCGGACAACATCTCCAAGACGTTACACACCATCTGACTAGTAAGTCAAAGTCCAAATCACAATCTATGCTGTCCCAACTTAATTGATACAAGTAGTGTAGAACATGATATAGAAACTGTGTCTATTCCTCGTCTAGTGAGGCCAAACAATAAATCTAGTGTAGGATCTAGGAAAAATCTTATTGTAATTAAACCAGAAAATCTAAATATCAGTGAACAAAAAGAATTTCTTAAACTAGGTCTTCTAAACATTAGATCGCTCACACCTAAGGCGGTTATTGTAAATGAAATGGTCACAGATAATAATTTCGATGTTCTGTGCCTTACTGAAACCTGGCTTAAACCAAATGATTATTTCTGTCTAAATGAGTCTACTCCACCAGGATACTGTTATAAGCATGAGCCCCGTCCGATCGGTCGTGGCGGCGGTGTTGCAACAATCTATAGAGATATCCTTAATGTTACTCAGAAAACAGGTCACAGGTTTAATTCGTTCGAAGTACTTGTGCTAAATGTTACGCTCTTAGATGTAAGAAAGAAATCCCTATTATCTCTAGCCTTGGCGACCGTATATAGACCTCCAGGGCCCTATGCTGATTTCCTAAAAGAGTTTGCAGACTTTCTCTCAGATCTATTGGTCAACGCCGATAAAGCGATAATTGTTGGAGATTTTAACATACACGTAGATAACACAAATGATGCGTTAGGGGCTGCGTTTACAGATTTAATAAACTCCTTTGGGGTCAAGCAAAACGTCAGTGGTCCCACTCATCGTCTAAATCATACACTAGATTTAATTATATCATATGGAACCAATCCAACCGATATAGATATTATACCGCAAAGTGACGATCTCACTGATCATTGTATGGTAACGTGCATATTACGTACTGCTGAAATTTGTCATGTTGCGTCACGTTATCGACCAGGCAGAACAATCGTTCCAACCACTATAGATAGATTCTCAAATAGCTTACCTGATCTATCTCAGCTGCTCAGTGAACCCAAACAAACAGATGAACTAGAGGAAATGACTAGCAGTTTGAGCACCATTTTCTCTAGTACATTAGATATTGTTGCACCAATTAGATTAAAAAAGGTTAGAGAGAAAACTAAAGCACCATGGTACAATAGTGCTACGCATGTTATCAAGAGAGAAACTCGTAACTTAGAGCGTAAATGGAAACAAACTAATTTAGAGGTCTTTAGAATCGCGTGGAAAGACAGTATGTCACGTTATAAAAAGGCTCTAAAAGCAGCCAGGGCAGAGCATCTACGCAAACTGATAGAAAATAACCAAAATAATCCAAGGTTTTTATTTAACACCGTGGCTAGACTAACAAATAAACAGACATCACCAGAGCAAAATATTCCGTTACAGTATAGTTGTAATGATTTTATGAATTACTTCAATGAGAAAATAGAAAGCATCCGAAATACAATTATAAATGTACAATCCTCTATGGTGTCTTATGATTCAGCCTCAATTATCGCCCCTCAAGAACAACTACACCGCTTTACAACTATAGGACAGGAAGAGCTAAATAAACTTATCTTTGCAGCGAAACCAACAACATGTTTATTAGATCCAATACCCACTAAACTACTGAAAGAAGTGTTACCTGTAGTGGAAGAGCCTCTTCTCAATATTATTAACTCGTCTTTATCTTTAGGTCATGATCCAAAAATATTTAAGCTGGCAGTAATAAAACCTATTATTATTTAGGTAACCGCAATTAGATCAAAATAACTTAGCAAATTACAGACCCATTTCAAATCTTCCATTTATATCTAAAATACTAGAAAAAATTGTGTCCGCTCAATTGTGCTCTTTCTTGCAAGAAAATGATATCTATGAAAAATTTCAGTCAGGATTCAGACCGCATCATAGCACTGAAACTGCGCTAGTTAAAATTACAAATGATTTACTTTTAGCTTCTGACCAAGGCTGTATCTCAATACTAGTTCTACTCGATCTTAGCGCTGCGTTCGACACTATAGATCATAAAATACTCTTGGATCGACTACAAAACTACACTGGTGTCCAGGGACAGGCATTAAGCTGGTTTAGATCGTACTTATCAGACTGTTACCATTTTGTCTGTTTAAATGGTGAAAAATCGAAGATAACGTCAGTAGAGTATGGAGTGCCGCAAGGATCGGTGTTAGGCCCTCTGCTATTCTCAATATATATGCTGCCACTTGGTAATATTATAAGAAAACATGGAATTAATTTCCACTGTTATGCTGATGACACTCAATTATATATTTCATCAAGACCAGATGAAAACACTAATTTATCTAAATTAACAGTGTCTTAAAGATATAGAATGCTGGATGACGTGTAATTTCCTGCTATTAAATTCAGATAAAACGGAGGTATTACTTATTGGTCCAAAAAATTACCCACAAAACCTCGTACAACACAACTTTAATTTAGAAGGATGTCCAGTTACTTTATCCACTACAGTAAAAGACCTGGGTGTTATACTAGACCGCAACTTGTCTTTCGAAAATCATATATCATATGTTACAAGAACAGCCTTTTTCCACCTTAGAAATATTGCTAAGCTACGTAACATGCTATCTGTTTCTGATGCAGAAAAGTTAGTTCATGCATTCATGACCTCGAGACTAGATTACTGTAATGCTTTATTAGCTGGTTGTCCTACATCCTCAATAAACAAGCTACAGTTAGTGCAAAATGCAGCTGCTAGAGTTCTTACTAGGTCAAGAAAATATGATCATATAACACCAATTTTATCATCTCTGCACTGGTTACCTATTAAGTTCCGTATCAATTACAAAGTACTATTACTGACCTATAAAGCCCTAAATGGTCTAGCTCCTGTATATTTAATGGACCTTCTATCGCCCTACAATCCATCGCGTTCTTTAAGATCACTAAATTCGAGGCTTCTGGTCATTCCTAGGATATCTAAGTACACTAAAGGAGGGAGGGCGTTCTCACATTTAGCTCCTAAACTCTGGAATAGCCTTCCTGATACTGTTCGTTGCTCAGACTCGCTCTCCCAGTTCAAAACTAGATTAAAGACGCATCTCTTCAGCCAAGCATTCACATAATGCTTACCTTTTATACCACTGTTGAATCAGATCGAATGCATTAATATTATGAACAGCAGCTACGCTAATTATTTCCCATCTGCTTTTCTGCTGTTATCTCGGGACGCTAGTCCTGAGGTAAATAGCGTTCTTCAGCTACAGTCTGTATCCAGCCTCTCACGGAGACTTCAGATGCCCCAACTCTTGCGATGAGATGACTAAACGCCTGTCAAGAGACGACTCGACGCCTGTGAAGAGACGACTCAACGCCGGCGATATGTTATGCCCTAAATTAATACATGATGATTAACTAACTGTATTTTTTACGTACATTTCTGAAATGCACTTTCTGTAAAGCTGCTTTGAAACAATATGTATTGTGAAAAGCGCTATACAAATAAATTTGAATTGAATTGAATTGAATGTTAGCAACATGCTAATTATGTTAGCATCTTGCTAAAAACATGCTATCATGATGCTAGCAACATGCTAATCATGCTAGCAACATGTTAATCATGCTAATCATGTTAGCATCATGCTAAAAACATGCTAGAATGATGCTAGCAACACGCTAATCATGTTAGCATGATGCTAGCAACATGTTAATAATGCTAACATGATGCTAGCAACATGCTAATCATGCTAGCATGATGTTAACCACATACTAATCATGCTAACATGATGCTAGCAACATGCTAATCATGCTAGCATGATGCTAACAACATGGTAATCATGCTAGCATCTGCCTAAAAACATGTTAGCGACATGCTATTCATGCTAGTATAATGCCAACAACATGCTAATCATGTTAGCATCTACCTAAAAACATGTTAACAACATGTTAATCATGCTAGCATGATGCTAGCAACATGCTAATCATGTTAGGTTGACGCTAACAACATGCTAATCATGCTAGCATCTAGCTAAAGACATGTTGGCAACATGCTAATCATGCTAGCATGATGCTAGCAACATGCTAATCATGTTAGGTTGATGCTAACAACATGCTAATCATGCTAACATCTAGCTAAAGACATGTTAGCAACATGCTAATCATGCTAACATCTAGTTAAAAAAATGCTAGCAAAATGCTAATCATGCTAGCATCTTGGTAAAAACTAACTAACCGCACGCTAGCAACCGAGTGGTGAGTTTTGCCACTGCAAGCACCACTTCACATTTTCTTCTGGAAATGTACATTCTAGTTATTATTATTATTAATTATAGGCCTACTGAAAAAAAAATCAAGATTGTTAGCAGCATTAAATTAGTTTCTTGTCACAACTGATGAAAACACAATCAATCATTAACAATCATCAAACATAAATCATACATTGTTAGTCATGCATTGCATTTATTCTTAAAATGACCCAGACACTGGGAGAAAAAAACAGGATATGACCTCTATAAGGGAAATAAAGTGATCAAGAATAGTTCTGCTTAGAGAGAACTGTTGCTAGATCTGGAAAGAACTACTGAAACTGCACTCTCAGAAATAAAGGTATAAGTGGTCAATGGGGTGGTACCTTTTCAGCCATTTAGGTATATGTACCCTTAAAGGAACAGTTCACTTAAAAATGAAAATTCTGTCATAATTTACTTGTTTCAAATCTGTATGAATTTCTGTCTTCTGATGAACACAAAATAAGATATTTTGAAGAATGTCGATAAGACCATTGATGAGCCCCATTGACTTCCATAGTAGGGTAAAAATACTATGGAAGTCAATGGGGTCCATCAACTGTTTGATTACCAACATTCTTTAAAATATCTTCTTTTGTGTTCAGCAGAAGACATAAATTCATACAGATTTGAAACAACTTGAGGGTGAATAACTTAAAACAATTTTTAAGTGAACTGTTCCTTTATTTTATTATTTTCATTTTATTTTGGGGGTTATATGGTATCTTTTTAAAGCGTACCACCCCAGTGAAGATTTTGTACTTTTTTTTTCTGAGAGTTTAGTTTCAGTAGTTATTTACAGCTCTAGCAAGAGGATCAGTTAAGAGGATCTTAACTGCAGGATCACTGCATATAAGACCACCTTTTTTATGGAAACAAAGTAGGCCTATGTGATATTTTCATTTAGTATCATTGTTTGATTTGAGACCTTTTTGTCAGACATCATTCTCTGTAGAGCAGAAATCAACGGCTTCATGTGAGCAGGAATGGAAAAAACACCTGCAACGACATGCTTTTCACACAAATGCTATTCACACACTGACACCTCAGACATGCATCCAAACACACACACGCTATTCACACCTCAGAGATACACTCACAAACTGCCAACAAACACAGACCTCCAGCAGGAGACACACACTCATGCAGAAGCTGTTTGTCTACCCAACAGATCAAACCACATATCTGTGCAGATGTGTATAAATGAACAAATGAGACCACATCCAGGGTTCACTTTGACTCCTTTTGACGAGTAGTTTGCATCTACGTTGTACACTTTTGACTTTAAGAGTAACACATAAAAATGCTCCAATGGGCCACAGGATTTACATCATTTGTTTAAAGTCCTTGTATTATAATAAAGGTAAATTCTTTTGAGTTTTTTAGGAGAGCATTTAATAAATCCTTTGTTAATATCACACTTTAAACCCCTTCAGGATGATCCTGCTGCATGTCTGCTGTGATTCTCACAATCCCAGAACTCAACCATTGACTCAGAGTCTGAGGTTGGTCAGGTAGTTCCTAGTGAAATGATCACAATCTGGGTCTTGTACTCAGAAAAAGACTGAAGTTTGATCATCTTCTCATTGCGATTGGTGCATAAACCACACGATCCTCCTCTTCAACTTTCTGTAAAAAAAAATGCATGACACAAGATATAATAATAATAATAAATGTGAAGTGATATAGTTTTTCAAACTAATAAGGCTTTCATAAACATCTGATGGTGCTGTTGTGTGTGTGTGTGTGTGTGTGTGTGTGTGTGTGTGTGTGTGTGTGTGTGTGTGTGTGTGTGTGTGTGTGTGTGTGTGTGTGTGTGTGTGTGTGTGTGTGTGTGTGTGTGTGTGTGTGTGTGTGTGTGTGTGTGTGTCACGTTCCTGGTAGCACATGATAACGAAAGTGAATAAAAAAATCAAGTCTTTAATAGATATTCCAAAAGGCAAAAAGGGATGAAGCCAGGTAAATAGACACCACGTACACATAAACATATTTCTCACGTCCCATAGACGAGACCTGACGAACTCAAATACAAGAGACTTAAGTACAAACTGAAAGTAACAAAGGGAACTAATGAGGGAACAGCTGAACAGAATGAGTTGACCGTGTTAAATGAGTAACCGTGGAAACGAAAACAGCAAACATACTCAAACTGAACATAACTGTGACAGTACGCCCCTTCCCGGAAAGGAGTGAACTCGCGCCAACAGTTCCAAGAAGGGTGAAGTGCTGAGGTGGAGGACAGGAACCCTTTTAATTTTTATCAAGTCTTTTTAGAAAGACTTTTAATGGATAATCATATCATCATATCATCTCGGTTGTTTGTTATCAACGACCGTACGTGACAGAAGACCAGACCAAAGACAAGATATTTGCGGCGTAGTGACAGTGTGAGGTTTATGTGAGAGATCATTATACTGTGAAAGCCCTTTGACATTCTCAGTCAAAATGAGCATTTCATAATTTAACATTTTAAGTCAGAACTTCGACTTTGCAATCTCATAATCTTAATCTCATAATCAATTTTGTGATATTTTCGAATTTTTAGTGATAATTTTGACTTTTTTTAATCTCATAATTTGGATTTAGTATGTAATAATATGTTTGTCATAATTATGATTTACCAGAGCATGATTTTTTTTCTGTATAATGGTGGTGGAAATGGGATTTCATATTATACAGATAAAAACATAAGCACACATCGTCTACGTTGGATTCACTGCTGAAATTATACAAATACTCAACAAATTAACAATAAATTGTCTTACTGATTCTTTCTGTGCGTTTCTTTTGTAGAATGTTGCCTCAGCGTAAATGATCTCTTCTTCACGAGTCTCAACTGTTTGAACAATAATAGATGCATTAAAACAGCAAGATTCAAACTAGATCTGGTTCTTCACAACATATACAGTTAGGTCCATATGTATTTGGACACAGGCACACATTAAGATTTTTTTTAGTTTTTTACCAAAACATATTCAAGCTATAGTTATATAATGGATATAGGCTGAAAGTGCACACTCTCAGGTTTAATTTGAGGGGATTTACATCCCCTTTTTCAGGGGACCAAAGGTAATTGGACAATTGAATCAAAAGCTGTTTCATGGACAGGTGTGGGCTATTCCTTCGCTATTTCTTTATCAATTAAGCAGGTAAAAGGTCTGGAGTTGATTCTAAGTGCGGTGTTTGTATTTTGAATCTATTGCTGTGAACCTTCATCATGAACCTTCATCATCAACCTTCATGCTAAAATGTTTGCTTGATATTTGTGTTCAACCTCTTGAATTAAAGCTGAAAGTCTGCACTTCAAATTCATCTTGATTGTTTCATTTTAATTTTATTGTGGTGGCATACAGAGCCAGAAGTATGGAAATTGTGCCTGTTTCCAAATATATGGACCTAACTATGTCATTATTAGGGCTTTCTAAGTTAACACAGCAGTTTTTAAAAATGGCATTAACAAATTTGCATTAGACCTACAACTTTTTCCACACACAAAAAGTTCCCAAAAGAGTGTTTATCATTACATTTAGAGAGACACATAAATGGGATGTTTGACAAAAGTAAAGTCTTTTACATTATTTGTATTTATTCAGCTTTTAGGCTCAACAAGCACAACAAAAGTCATAATTCATATAGATTTTAATTTGAGCTCCAGCTCATCTTTGCACATGTAAGATTACAGTATGTTCATAAAATGGAGACAGCTTTTTAAAATTTTCGAATTAAAAATAAACATTTCTCTTTTTGTATTTCCAGTGTTAATGCTGTTGCTGTTTGCAAGTGAGACGAGTAAAGAGCGACATTCTGTCATTAAATAGACATGTTTTCTGATATGAGTGTGATCTACAGAAATTGACAAAACACAATAACTACATATTTTAGTTTGGTTTCAAAGGATGTTAACTACAAAATTATGAGAATCATTTTAATTAAATGATAAAATAGGGCTATCAGTTGGCTAAAATATTTATTGAATTATATTCAAATTATTATTTGTTATATTACTTGTTTGAAAGGATAAGGTAATACTTGCCTTCTTTGTTAATTTTTCTACATTTCCTGCAGATCCAGAAGATCCAAAATCCTGCAACAATCATCAGAGATCCAGCAGAGATCAACACTATCAGAGACACTGAGATTGGAGGAACTGAAGGAGAGGAAAAGAGAGACAGTCATTAATGTGAGTGAATGCATCAGTCTGATCTACAACAGAAGACAGAGATCAGGTCAGTAAATACACACATATATCATCAGTGCTGTGGTACCTGCACATGTGTGACAGAGTGTGTTGATGTCCAGATGTGTGGTCTGGTTGCTGATGGGATTGTTCAGCACACAGCTGTAGGTGTTTTTATCCTGATATTCCACCTCCAGAGGTAGAGAGAGACTGATGCTGAGATCACACACACTGATGCTGGACAATACACTGATTCCTGCGTACCAGGAGAGAGTCACATCACTCACATTCAACACTGATGAACACACCAGTGAACAATTTGATGATGGTGATGATGATGAAGAACATTGTGAAGAGTTACTGATGATGACAGGTACAGGCAGACGAGCTGAGAAACATGAGAGAATAAAAGAAATGTAAACACAACAATTGTCCTATTTTATATGTTGTAAATTGAAGTGAAATTTTGTGTTGAGTAAGTGTTTAGTGTGTTAACGGTCGCTAAATGTGTTTGTCATCTCAAACTATAAAATTATTAAACATTTGAATATGAAAATAGAATATATGAATGTTTGGACAGATGTCTCTCTACTCACCATAGACAGACACATTGAATGTTTTTGATGTCAGTTTCAGTCCACTTATATCTAGTTGATAAACTCCAGTATGTTCAGTTGTGGTGTTTGTGATGATCAGAGATCCAGTTTGATCGTCCAGTTTCAGTCTGTCTCTGAATCTCCCATCAGGAACATCATCATATGTGGAGAAGATTTGCTTCTTTTTATTCATTTTAGCTATTCGAGACTTTTCAGCTCCAAATGCCCACAGTATATCTCCTTGTTCCTGTATTTCAGTAACATCAGTGTTTAGAGTAACAGAATCTCCCTCCATCACTGACACTGAATCACCAAACACACCTGGAGAACACACAGATTTACACAGATTAACACTCCTGATGGTTTACAAAGCCTGAAATCAGCAAAGGTTTAGATGTAAAGTTGAGAACATCCAGAGCATCGGCAGAAACACAAAATATAAAATGTCAACTGTCTCTAATAAACCGCTACTGTTACAGAGAAACTGTAAAGACAAACTGGATCAAGCAGAGAGAGAAAACACAAATGTCAATTTTAAACAGACACATACAAACAAACAGTAATACATTTGATTTTCATACTAAATATTCCTGGCTATTTAATACATTAAAAACATAAATGTATAAACCCCAAGATATGAACTCAAAGCAAACAGATTTCCAAAAACAGCAACAACCATACAGCTTCTTGAGGAGTTTAATTTAAAGTATCTATCTTAAATGTAAAATAAAACCAGGATCAAAAGTTTGGTGGAACAGCATTATTATAGATAAATCTTGATTTAATCTAGATTGAAGCTTAATCTTTACGGTGAAACACATAATTAATCTTTAATTTATGTTAAAGTTATCAGTTTTTAAAGTTACATAATGTATTGAAAATAAATACATGATTGAAAGTACCGTTTTAATTGTGCTGGATATTTTAAATACATATTTATGAGATTTAGATCACTAGATGTCTGCACTATAAGGTTGGGTATTAGTTCTGCTTAGATGTAAATAACCTAATTTGAACAGTAGCAGACCCCCCCCCCCCCCACACCACCCATAAAAAAACATAAAAATGTTCTTTATAACTTACCAGTCAGACGCCAGCTGCACACACAGAAAACAAACATGCGAGACATTTTGTTCAGTTGTTCAACATGTGATGTGACAGCAGAACTGATGTGTGAAACTCCCACAGTTTAACCCTCTCACTCGCTGCATTTGCATAATGTTATAGTTCATCTGGCCCTTCTTAAGACTTTAATTGCTCTTAATGTATTAATATTTTATATTTTTATCAAAAGTCAATACAAATCTATATTTTTACACCTGTGTACCTTACTTAAACCTTTAAGGGTAGTACCTTAGTACCTTAAATGTACATATTAGAATCAGAATCAGAATGAGCTTCATTCGCCAAGTGTGCGCAAACACACAAGGTATTTGTTGTGGTTTTTCATTTAGTGTCTAAACGGCACATATTAGCTCCTTCAAAAGGGCATCGCCCCAGTGAACATGACGGATGAAGTTATGAACTACATTTCATGGTAAAATGGAGCTCGACTCTAGTTATTTAGGCTATTCTAAATTTTTGTGAATTGAAAAACCAGAGTACAAAGATAAAACCGTCTGGCATCTCTCACAGTTTTACTAAAGTTCATCATCATGAGTCAAACTGAAAGAGACTGCAGGTTTCTACAGAAATGAGGTTTGATCTGCTGGTGGACAGACGTGTGTGTGACACTGGGCATTTAGTGCATTTAGTTTGAAGGTCAAGAGTTTCTTCCTGTCCTGATAGCTTTTCAGACTCTGTAATCTGCCAGGGGAAAAAACAAGATGAGAAACTGTTTGACACTGCATGAAGGAGAAAAACAATAGCAAAACTATCATATTTATCTTTCAAATGTTTAGAATGCCGTTGTTAAAGTGAGGGGGCCGTGATGAAGGATTCAATGCATTTAGTGATATTAAAGCTGCTGTTATTGAAAACACACCAGATGGCGCAGAAAGACATTATATTCTAATAAACCAAAGTGATCTGTGTTTAATAGAGTTTGTTATAATTATAACAGGCATCAGGAGGCAGTGCAGTGATCAGGCTGGTCTGTGTCTTATATAGTTTATTATATTGTTTCTTCTTTGAGAACAGCAGTAACTATAGCGCACCCTATCAGGTAAAAGTAGCACTATTATTAGAGAGATGTGATTTTCTGCTTTAGACACTAGAGAGTGATGATGTGTAAGATACTGTAAAGCACTAATCATTCCATTTTCTATTTATTTAAATATGAGTAGATTATGTGATAGAGAACAGTGAAGTATGGATCAATATTTAATAAAGTTAGTATAAGCTACATTTCCATGTGTGTTAAGATAAAATTAGAACATTTAGTTGAGTTTCTGGATGCTGTGCTATTTGTGCACCACTAAATTGAACTAATACACAGCAACACATTTCAGACATAACAAAAGCTTTATAACTTATGAGAGTGCATACATGTGCAAAAGGAAAATGTGATGAAAATGTCACAATGTGGTACAAGACTGAAAACAAAACAGATGTAGAAGTAAAACATCCCGGCAGAGAATTAATGTGAACTATGTGGTGTGAGTCAGGGCCCGTATGAGCTCTAACATTAATTCCAGTAGATACAGTATTTGATCATCGTTTTTTGGGGACATTTTCATACACAGCCTCCATATTGGATTTCTGGAAAAAAAAATACTGTCAATTCAGGAACCTTTCTGATGCAACAGTTTAAAAACATTTTAAAAATATAATATAATTGTCTTCAAGTTCACTAAGAGTAACTGCAGACCATCATTTACAAGACCTTGTTAAAGTGTCTGTAAAAAATATTTTTTTGACTGGTCATTTTTAAGATTTGAGGGAAAAAAAGGTTTTATTGATTGCATCCCTGTGTTGTTTAATGATAGCTGTCCTCAACTTGATGTGTATTTTTATCGGGATGACAGCTATAGTGTAGGTGTTCCTGCCACGGATCGCCGCCGGTGTGGTGAAGTGATGAGTCCCAGTTTATAGGGGTGGGCGGATCGATCCTGAAGTATCGATACTTTCGATACTGACGTGGTATCGAAAAGGATCGATCCTCACATAAAAATATCGATCCAAATGTGTTTTTTTTACCAGTAATTTTTATTAATTCAGAACGCAATTCAGTGCGTAAAAAAAGCTTCTAAGTTGAAAAATAAGCGAATGTTAGCGAATAATTGTGTAGGGTAGAACTATTTCTCCTAGTCATCTGGATACAAGACGAAACTAATCAATCACAGAGAGCGTTCAAAGCTGGTGTTTCTGTCACAGTGCGTTTGGGAAACGAAGCCTTTCTTAGATGACAGAGAAACAATCGGGAGTTATTTCGCAATAAACAAATTAAAAGTTTACATAATGGTTCAAAATGTTGACGTAAGGAAGATTTGTATAATGAAATTAATATGTTTATTCAACAAGGATCAATGCATTAAATTGATCGAAAGTGACAGTCAAGGGTTTTACACTGTAAAAAAAATCTATTTCATATAAATGCTGTTCTTTCAACTTTGTTTATCATGATACATTTTATGCAAAATTATTTGGTTTCCACAAAAACATAAAACTGTTTTCAACATTGATAATAATAAGAAATGTTTCTTGAGCAGCAAATCAGCATATTAAAATGAATTCTCATCATGAAGGATCATGAAGACTGGAGTAATGATGCTGAAAATTCAGCTTTGATCACAGGAATAAATTACAGAATAGAATAAATTGCAGAAGAGAATTAAAAATCTTACAGCACCCAAACTTTTGAACAGTAGGCTAGTGTACAATAGTGCATTTACTATAATTAGGGTAGTTTGGTAAAAGTCACTGACTAATTACAGGCGAGTTGAGAGCACAAATCACAAAATATTTAGTGGTCACGAAAACGTATTCAGATTTAGCATATTAATGATGCATTCACCTCATAAATCATGACACACTGCTCTAGCAGAGGAAAGTGCATGTAAGTTCAAGTGCATGCTTTTAAAATTAAAAAGTATTGGTATCGGTATCGATATCGGCGATACTGGCCCTGTATTTACTTGGTATCGGATCGATACCAAATTTTGCAGTAGGCTTTCATTTACATTTATTAATTTAGCTGACGCTTTTATCCAAAGCGACTTACAATTGCTATATTTCAGAGGTTGCACGCCTCCGGAGCAACTAGGGGTTAAGTGTCTTGCTCAGGGACACATTGGTGTCTCATAGTGGATTCGAACCCGGGTCTCTCACACCAAAGGCATGTGTCTTATCCACTGCACCATCACCACCCCACCAGTTTAGGACCCAAGCAATCCGATTGGTTCAAACAAAGCACGTTTTATGGGTAATCGCATTAGTGCCTGGTTACAAATCAGATATCACTTTATTATAAGTCGTTTGAACTACGTTATAACGACCATATATTTTAACTTATATGTTTCATATAGTATATAACCGAAGCTATAGATTGTGAAATTAAACATTTCTCGCTCTTCTTTTTTTTTAGTTAGATAGCATACAGCCATCCGAAATGATTAGAGATAACGTTTTTCACCACCTACGATATTTTTCGATAAAAAAGCTTCGATAACAAATATGATACTTACGCATAATTCTGTTTAAGAATTAATTATGACATAACATATGCTTGTAATTAAAAATATATATATTATGCCTTATTGCTTAATAACAATAATGTCGCAAAACATAGCTAAAAATGAACTTTCTTTAACTTAAACTATATAAATAAGCAGGATAAAAATGTAATATTATTACATGAATTAAAGTTTAATTGCATTAAGAATCGCGAGAACAGTTCAGTTCAGGCATATGATGGGGTGCTAAGCTGGGACTCACTTCTCTGGAACTCATCTCTTCACCGACGTAGTTGGCAGGGCGGCACGAGCGAATTTTGACGCTCTCGCCGGTGTAGCAGTCGATTCTGTTCCCTACAGGAATTTGTGTTCCCCCTCAAAGAAGCATGTCTGCGCATGCGTAGCAGATGCATCAAAGCACAACTGGAAGTACGGAAAGCGCAGATATATAAGCTAGATTGAAATGACAGAGCAAGAAAAACTCGCTTATAATAATAACTTTTTTTTAATTAAAAAATAATACTTTTTTAACCTTTTGGCTTCGCGTTCATCCAGTTGTGCTTCTTGTCGTATTCAATTCTGATGGTACGTATGGTAACCTGATGGTAAAGCGGCAACTACGCACGATTTGTAGTATGATTGCGTAAAGGGAACAGGAATTCCGGAAGGGAACAGAATCGACTGCTACACCGGGCCTGGGGGCTGATAACAACATCATGTAGGCCTAGTAATGTAAACTTTAATTCATGTACTTATATGTAGACTTATATGTAGATTTATTTATTTATAATATTCAAAACACTGTAAATATGTTCATAATCTGGAAATGTCTATTCTGACTAAACCCAACTGTGATACTTTTATTCCCATATATTTATATTTTTATACTTTTATTCTTTATTCTTATAATTTGTAGTATTATGTTTCTTGTTGTATTTGTATTTGTATATGTCCACTGGAAGCCTCAGCACCAAAACAAATTCCTTGTGTGTGCAAGCACACTTGGCAATGAAGCTCTTTCTGATTCTGATTCTGATGTAATAATCTTTTATTTTTTTTATCAGGTTCGAAAACGCGAGGCGCACAGCACTGCCCCGATCACACAGAACGAGCAGTGTGCTGCGTTTTTTATGTAACTGCAACCACCGAAACAGCTGTCCTGTCAGTCAAGTAAACGTCAATTCAGCCTTTTATTAACTTTATTTACTTTCTGTATATTGTGGTAGTTAAGTTGGTGAAGTCGTCAAGCTCCAGGTAACCCACGAGAGCACCACAAGTTTATTCTCAAGGTCGGACATCCGGGACTTTTACTCCCATAATGCACTGCGCGCGCATAGCAACGCGGCGAAGGGTAAAACAAACAAGCGCCCGCCATTAAGCAACACGAAAGCGGAAGATAAAAGCGCCGAGAATCATGCCTAAAAACGTACTCGGTTACTAACGTAACCTCGGTTCTCTCTAGAGAGGGAACGAGTACTGCGTAATATCTTACGCTATGGGGAAAACCTCTTTTCCACGAGATATTGAAGCAAAAAATTATCCTTAATTTTGAATTAATGTAAAACGCTGTGCAGCAGCATGCAGATATAGGCAGGACGGCTCGCATGCCTATTGGCTGCCCTGCGGCAAACAGCAGCAGCCTATTGAGAGAGGTGCTGCGTGACTTAATCCTATGGGGGCATTTCGCGCCCATTTCGTCACATCCCGCCAGAAAAGGGCGCAATTTCGCCCTATAAATATAGCTCGATAAGGCTGGTACACTGGTTTTCATCGCCGAAGCGAACCAGAGCTGTGTATGCACGGCAAGATACGCAGTACTCGTTCCCTCTCTAGAGAGAACCGAGGTTACGTTAGTAACCGAGTACGTTCTCTTACGAGAGTATCTCTCGTACTGCGTAATATCTTACGCTATGGGGAACACAATGCAAAACGCCGTGCGTACTGGGATCCGACACCAAAGTCCCAAGGGCAGTAGCCCGGGGCTCATGTTGTGCATAATCACCATAGACTCACAGAGAGTCGGAGAAGAGAGGCTGCAAGCATCATTCCCCATGAAATAGCATCCTATAGGGGCTAGTTATGTTAATAGTGTTTCACACAGACAGGGTGAACATGTTCAGCCTGAACTGGTTAAGATTACGGGTTATTCAACACCCATGGAGCCGTGTTATCGCTCAGTGAGCGATGCACAAGCAAAACTCAGCATCTGGGCCGGCACAGCGGGGCAGATAACACTGAATTCTATACCGACAGAAGCTTGGCTTGTAAGGCGGGAACCTCTAGGTTATAAAACCTTATAAATGTAGACGGCGAGGCCCAGCCCGCAGCCGTACAGATATCTTGCAAGGTAACGCCACTATACCATGCCCACGACGAGGCCACGCCTCTCGTGGAGTGCGCTCTGACACCCAAAGGACACTGCAGGCCCTTAGAAGTGTAATCCAGTGCTATGGCATCGACTATCCATCTGGATAGGCTCTGTTTTGATGCGGCCAGTCCCTTGGAACATCCGCCAAACAAAACGAAGAGCTGCTCGGTCTACCTGAAGGCAGACGAGCGGGACACATAAGCTCTCAGTGCCCTGACAGGGCAAAGGAGACTCGCATCCTCCTCTTAATCTTGAAGTGACCTCAAGTTTTACATGATACCTAGTGAGGCAACTGAGCCAGAAAGGAGAGAGAAATGGACATTAATGGACATTTCACATCTAGGAGAGTGACAATAGACCAGAGCAAAAACACTGACAAATTGCAAGTAGGCTAAATGATACAAATGCTTTCATGTCAATCTTCACGCCTTTTAGTATTTCACAACTTATACAATGTCTAAGAAACAATTTCTCATTACAAATGTTAAAGTCTAGCTGTTGTCGTTAGACACTACATTCAATAAAATTTAATCTGATGACTGGTTAATGCAAAAAGTGAATATAGGGTATGCACATACCATTTCACTTTAAATCTAAATACAAATGTAATTTAAACATGACTGCAAGTGTAGGACACATGGTATGTACACATGGTGTTCATACCAGGGGATTTGATGAGGTAATTATATATATCTGGATACTCGAGCCTGGGCCATGCCTTTGGGTTGTTCTCCCAGGACTCAGCTGGATGCCGATAGGGACAAGATTGTAATTCTAAACCTACAAGCGACAGCTTTCTGTGGTACCTGGTCAATGCAGGCGCTAGCAGACTGTCTATATATTGATAAGACATTCTGTAATAGAAGAAGAAAATCTGTATTCATATAGCTGCTAGCGCCTTTCACAGACATGTAACGTTAGCTAGTCACAAAGCGCGTTACGTGAGTGTTTTATTACATTCACTTCAGTTCTCACAACCGACATACATTCGCATACACAGATATCATTCATCATTAATACAAAGTAGTCCGTTAGTATCCATAACTGACATAATCCACAGCAAAACTTCTGTGAATAGATACCTTTTTAATTTTCCTCGGGCTTTGCCTTAGGTTTGTTTTACCCTTCGCGGCTTGTTGCTAAGCAGGTCACATGATTTGTGACGTAACGCCGACCAAGAGAATCCTCTTATCATCGCACTCTCCGGGCGTTTAAAGCAACTGTAGTTTTCATCACTACAACGGAAGGCCCGCCTCTCCATTCATTCGATTGGACAGTGGAAAAAAACGCGATGACGTCGGGCGCTTTTTCCGCTCGGAGTTGCTTTTTTTTTTTCAACTGCAAAAAACGAGAGGCGTCTGGGCCGCATAAACAGCGCGCAGAACGCTCACTGCTATAAGAAAACAATTGAAAAAAGGCGCCTCTCACTCATAGACTGTAAAAAAGCTCTCACTGCAAAAAAAAAAAAAAAAACGTGTTAGTTGTGATCGGGCCCTAAGAAAGTTTTTTTTTTGTGTGGAATTGACGAATCTGCGTATTCCGCATAAAACTGTATTCCGCAAACACAGTATGTGGGGTTTGGCAGAAAGTTAGGCACTGAAAGTTACCGTTCACTTTTATTGTATGGAAAAAAAAAATGCAATGAAAGTGAATGGTGACTAAAGATGACATAAAGAAACTCACGTGTAATGGTGAGTAAACTGAATTTTATTTTTGGACGAACGAATCATTGAAATGTAATATAACTTATATATATAAAAAAGCAATAGGCCTAATAATAATACTTTTTTAATGTTATATGTCATTCGCGTAGCCGCGTGACAGGAGTTCGTTCATTATTCGAGAATTGTAATGTGACAAAATAAGGAGAAATCTGTATAGAGGAGCCGCATTTGAAATGCGTGATAATGAAAACGGAAATGTCTCGGCTAACATTTGTGATCGGTTCAAGCTTCTTCGTGGCTTGCTCGATTTCCGGGTGATAGGCTTTCATTTTCAGCAACAACCTCTTGCGTCACTGAGCTTACCATTTTTCCTGTTTTTGTGTCTGAACTTAATTACAGACACAGACTTGTTCAAACAACAATGTTTTCAATCTATATCGAAATATGTATAAAAATGGTCAAATTGTCCGATTAAAATTGCCTAATAATCCCGCCCCCCTAACACAATCTGAATTTGAGAATAAGCCTAAAATGTATAAAGCAAAAATACACCGATCTGTGGCTATGTTATAAAGGAACAGGCTCTACCGTTTGAAAGTTATGAAACAACTTCGCATGCTGCATTTCAAATAAAGCGCACGCCTAAAACGGCTTTAATATGACCTAAACAACGAACGATTGAGTGAGACGTTTCAAATATGGCCAGGCCCAGGCAGACTAGCCTTAAAAGCTTTTTTCAGAGGCGAGACAATGGTGAATCAGGAACATCTCATTATAGCCTATAGATCAGTGGTTCTATCAGTGGTTCTAATTCGCGCACTCGTACAGTTTTTTTTTCTCTCTCATCAAAACTGAATAGCCTCTGTTCATCAGTGGTTACAGTCTATATCAAGCAGGGACTTGCATTTTATTCTGTGATTTCACCGGAATGAATAGAGAGTCTCCGCAACGGCGATAGATCGAAACGCGCGTCCGAGTGAAGATTGCGCAACTCGCGCAGCGCGTCGTCCATGCAACTGATAGCAGCGGACACGAGCGCCCAGTTTGATTTCAAAAACAACAGATTTTAGCGCTAGATCTCTTATTTAATAGCGAACTAAATGAATGATCTGCTAGTTAACTGGAGATGTTTTATTTATTTGTATTAGGTACATCCGTGCCTCAATGTTTCAAAAAGTGAATGTGTGTGAAACCGCATAGTAAAAAACAAAACAATTGGCATTGATTGACGCCAATCGGACGTTCATGTTTTTCTCCGTCTATTTGAAAGTTAAGCTAATAATAACATGTTGCATTCTATACGGCCTGATTATGTCATTTTATAAGTTACATAGACTGCCTCCAGTTTTCCTCAACTTGACTAATTAAGAGGCGATATTTTACCGGCATATCATAAAAATGTCCGTAAAACGAAACCTCTGCCGGTCACTTTGACCGGCACCATTTTTTTCTAGCGGAAACTCTGATCAGTGCTGTGCCGTGGTACCTGCACATAGGGCTGCACAATGAATCGCACTGAAACCAAACGCGATTTGGCAAAGGCTGCGATTATTTTATGCGCAGTTTGTCAGTGCAGTGCGGCTGATCGGTAGTAAATGATGCTCCATCTGAACACCAGAGGGCGCTCTCGTGCAGACACGCCAAATATACCCCGCCGCCACAGAAGAATCAATCTATTATCTGTTCAATTATTGTAGCTACTATTCACTATTTAACTTATTATTTTTTATTGTCTATATTCTGTAATTGATATTTCATATTCTATTGCTATTATTATAGTATTATATATAAACTATATGCTAGTATCAATATATTAGTATTATATTATTGAACTTATGATATTATATAATTATACTATTCATTACTATTTTATTTGCTGTATACTGTTTGTTTATTTTATTGACTATACACTAAACTATTTACTATTACTTCTCACTTTATCTTATATTCACTATTTGCATTGCACTGTAGTTGTACCATATCATATGTATTACCATAAAGGATTCCTTAGGTTTTCTTTGTTATTGCTAAAATCGGGTCAAAGACTCGAAAATGCTTTTTCCACAATAAGAAAACTTTATTTCATTTAATGTGAAAATTAAATTATATCGTGGGGGTCTTCACAATTCTTATCCAATAATAAAAAGCCAAATACATGACAAGCCTGAGCTTTGACAATTCCTTATATTAAAAATTATTTTATAAGTCTTAACTATCGAGATTTTAAATAACTAGAGATGGAACTTCTTGTACACCACATACAAACCACTGAAATCGGTTGATAAATGTAAACGTTATTTTTGTCGTTTGTTTTTTACGTTTGTTTTTATCCAGAAAAACCGCAGCTCACCCGTTTACTTGCATTTGTTTACAGTGCAGTCTTGCCCTCAGCTATATGCTGAATGTTTGATGCGTGTGGCTTTTTCAAATGCACGTTATTCTAAGTGACATAAACTCACAGGGCTTTCAGATGGAGTGCTTTCTGCGTTTACAGAGCCTTACATCAATCACAAGCTGCATAAAAAATAATTGCAGCCTTTGCGATTTCAAAATCGCGATAAGCCAACTCGATTTAAGTGCGATTACATGGAAATTGCGATTGATCGTGCAGCCCTATCTGCACATGTGTGACAGAGTGTGTTGATGTCCAGATGTGTGGTCTGGTTGCTGATGGGATTGTTCAGCACACAGCTGTAGGTGTTTTTATCCTGATATTATTAGTTCAAGTTATGCTCAACAGCATTTGTGGCATAATCTTGATTACAATAGAAAGTAAATGAAGCAGTCCAAAAATGTTAAAATACTTTTACTAGACACAACACAGGAACAATATGAGTGTTAATAAAAAAAAATGGAGCTGTAAACTAATACACAAGGTTTAACCAAATAATTAATGTAATTGCCTTTATACAATTATAACCTTCACATTTCTGCTTAATTCCTATAAAAATTCCATTGACGCAAGAGCCTCACCATAAAAAAGGGAATTTTATTACAAAAATGATGTTGATTGAGATTAAGTTGTACTAAATATTAATTTAATAAAACAATAATATTTGAAGGACAGGACAAATGATCTCTACTCACCATAGACAGAAACACTGAATGTTTTTGATCAATGTCAGTTTTGCTCCATTTGTTGATAGTCTCCAGTATGTTCAGTTGTGGTGTTTGTGATGATCAGAGATCCAGTTTGATGATCCAGCTTCAGTCTGTCTCTGAATCTCTGAAACAGCATCATATGTGGAGAAGATTTGGTTCTTCTTTTTTTGTTTTTAGCTATGAGTGACTTTTCAGCTCCAAATGTCCACAGTATATGATCATCATGTATTTCAGTAACATCAGTGTTTAGAGTAACAGAATCTCCCTCCATCACTGACACTGAATCACCAAACACACCTGATGAAAACACATATTTACACAGATAAAAGATTCTGATGGTTTTATCTGCTATCTAGTGCACAATGAAGCTACAAAGTCAATTACAACATGAAAAGTTAAACTCTTCTTCGTTTCAGTGCCTTAATATTTTGTATAAGTTACATTTAGATCATTTGATAAAACAGGGTTCCTCAAATTTTTCTTTTTTTTACTATTGAATTTATATTACTTTTATTGATGTTCATGGTTACTACCAAATTATTTTTAAAATATTTTTTAGAGAGGATTTGTATTTGTAATAATTTAATTAAAACCACAAATAAATTGCAGGAGATTTGAAAGTGGCTTAATGGTAGAGACAGTCTCTGTCTCCACTTTGTTGAAGTTAAATTCACTATAGCAGTTTCCATTATCTCCCATGACTTTTAACATCTGTGAAGAATGTTACTGATAATTAGCCAAACATTTAATTTATAACTTACCGGTCATACGCAACCAGCACAAACAGAACAAAGCAAACACGTGAAATATTTTCGTCTGAGTTAAAAAGACTATCTGGTGGAAAAAAAAAAATCATCTGGTGTGTGAATCCTAATCCTCCCACAACAGCGTTTGACACTTCTAGTGGTTGAAATGCACAGACTCTTTACAAAAGATATATGCTGGCATATAAATGCTCTTCTGGTTCTTATTAAGACTTACAAAACATTCTTCATTGTATTATTTAACACTGAGCATTTTTCAAAAGTAGGTGCCTTTCTGTGTTAAATATGTAAAGTGGAGTATTGTGTTCATCTTCCTAAATTTCTTTCCACAGTTGAGCTTATTGATTTTAAAATGGTTTTATAATCCACTTCCATAAATCAATTATCAACTATTGTGTGTGGTAAAAACAGAACAAAAAGCGTAATACTGTCTTTCATCTCTCATAGGTGTGAAATCCAGCAGCTCATCTGAGTCAAACTGAAACCTGTTGCGGATTTCTTCAGAAATGTGGTTTGAGGACAAACAGTTTGTAGGTAAGAGTGTTTCTTGCCCTGATTTTTATGAAACTCACAGTTGTTTTCCCTCACACACAAAAAGGTTTATTCTTCCGAGTGAGTTTTGTCACTGTTCACTGAAGTACTTCTCTTTGTTTTAGGTCCTATCTTTCTGGTCTTCCTCTTTCCTGCTTCAGTTGGCATCTTATATGCTGGCGACAGTAAGTAGTGGCAGGTTTCTAGAGTACCAATTCTTGATGCATCATTGATATTTCCGAATATCCAGGATATCCCCCCAACTCACAAATACAGGTGCTTGTGAATGCTTGTCTCTACGGGTAAAAGTAGGCACCACAACTGTTTGAGTCTGTTCACACTGGGCACATCAAAGTAAACATTATACGGGTAGATTTGTCTTTTTAACAGGATCATGATGATGCAGTACGATACTAAAGTGTCCATTGTAGAGTAAGGTGACCAGACGTCCCTTTTTTTTCAGGGACAGTCCTGGTTTTTGGTGTTCTGTCCCCGACTGGAGCTGTCCCTGAAATGTCTCAGTTTTACAGCTCGTTCAAAACATTGCAAAAAAAAACAAAAAAAAAACGACCAACACTTTTTAAATAAGTGTTACAACCCACCCCACCCCTGTTTAGCTAGCTGTATTAGCATAGTGGTTTGGAATTAGCAGGGGGGAATGTATCACTTATTGCCTAAGAAACTATCAATCTAATAAGTCATACAATTTTATCTGCAATAGTAGAGATATTGAACAAAATATTGGTCAAACATGTTACTTTTTGACCTCAAAATCAGTTTTTTCTCTATATATTCTGCATGTGCCTGTTTCCTATGGAGGACCAAACCTGCAGAAATTAAAAATGAATAAATAAACAAATAAATATGTGAAGAAATGTAAAAAAACAACAACAACAAAACTAAATGACTACTTATACTTTTATTTCCTTATTTATATATAATTATATTTTTTCCACATTTATTTATTTTTTCATTTATGCATTTATTTCCATACATGTATTGCTCTGTATAAATAAATAAATGTAGACATAAATATATATATACATAAATAAATGTGAAAATAAATAAAAGTGGAAATATATAAATGCATTAATAAATAAATGAAAAAATGTGGAAATAATGTGGGAAAATATAATTATACATAAATAAGGAAATAAAAGTATAAATAGTCATTCATTTTATTATTATTATTTTTTTTTTTTACATTTCTTTGCATATTTATTCATTTTTAATTTCTGCAGGTTTGGTACTGCATAGTTTCCAGCCTTGACAATTACCATGCTGGATCGGGGAGGAAGCCTTTCTTCAAGTAGGAAAACACTGAAGTGATCACATGACTCATATCTTATCCCTGACTGGTGGAATGTCTCAATGTTACAACCTTCCCCGGCTCTCCCTACTCTGAGCTATCGGAAGCTATAGGATTTCAAGCTATTTATTAAAATCATTACTTTGTACTAAGGACTATGAGGCAACAAAAATTAAAAACTTTTTGTACCGGACTGTATTATATAGGCTAAGGATATAATCTGTTAAACCTATTAATTCTTCAACTGAGGAGTGCAGCAATATACGCCATTGTAGCATGCTAGTCTTCCGCAAATATCAAAAGAAGAAAACGCAGATGAACAGAACGTATGAATTAGAATCTGCAGTCATTTTCTGGTGGGGAAAATGAAGCTTTTCATTAATTTGTTGTCGGTGGTCTTGTTTTTACCCGACTATGGTAAGAATATTTCTCCCAGTACTGCACCTTCCGATATCTGTGACAGACTAGCGCGGTCACATTCGTTGATCGATTCCAGCGACACACACACACACACACACACAGAGTCAGACCACAAGTAGGTAGGAAGTGATGACGACCCATGGGATATGAATATGATCATATCAGAGATCCCCTGATGATTGTAAAGCGCTTTGGGTGTACAGTAGCCTAGTAGGCCTACACATGAAAGCGCTATATAAATGCACCATTCATATGGTTACAGCAAATTCGCGACACCTAACGTACAGTGTTTTAGTGTAATTTTCTTTTGTTTGATGTATAATACCAGATATTTGATGGATATATCATGGATTTCTATGTACAATTTAGGCCTACCTTAATTACTAAAAATAGATAATCTGATTATTTATTGATATTAATTTTAAAAAATGTAGTTAACTAATGTAACATAGCCTAGTGTTTTTTGACTGCAAGATATTATGAGATAATATTATAATGAGAATATATATACAACTACTTATAGACACAGAGTTTGGATATTTGATGCTAAATATATTCAGAATAAACATGTACAAGAGCAACATGTACTTTTCACTTAAAAAGACACTTTACAATAAGGTTTAATTTGTTAACTTTAGTTAACTTCTTTATTTAAAGGGGTAGTTCACCCAAAATAAAAAACTTCTGTCATCAATTACTCGCCCTCAAGTCATCCTGATCAGTGAATGTGTAAAACAATGACGTTCTTCTGTTGTTTGTTTCCATCCGTTCCAAATCCAGACATATTTCTCCATTTAAAATCTTAATGATATGTAGTAAAAACATTTTCAAAGCACTATTATATATTTTTTGTGTGGTTTATGTTTCTTCTCCAGGTGCGTCTGGTGTTGATAAAGAAGTGTCAGTGATGGAGGGAGATTCAGTCACTTTATACACTGGTGTTCAAACAAGCCAACAAGAAGATATTAAATGGTATTTCAATGGCACACTCGTCGCTCAAATCAGTGGAGATCTCAGTTTTATCTGTACAGATGTTCAGTGTAATAAAGATACTGAGAGTTTCAGAGACAGACTGAAGCTGGATCATCAGAGTGGATCTCTGACCATCACAAACACCAGAAACACAGACTCTGGAGTTTATGAACTGAAGATAATCAGCAGCAGGATCAGTGGAAATATCTTCTATGTTACTGTTCATGGTGAGTCATTAGGGAATGTTTAAATATATTTAAAGCACATTGTTAATGTGTTTATGTAATGTTTTTACAATGATATTCAGTTGTTTTTTTGCCTGTATATTAATTCACTTACAGTACAGTATGTAGATAGTCTCTTTACTGTGCAATTATCTCACTTTACATCATTAAACAGTTCCTTTTGATTTAAAACTAAATCATTTATATTGGAAAGCTGCTTTAAAAAAAGTTCATAAGAAGCTGCAGTTGAGCTTAATCTTGTCATCTCTGATCAGCTACTGTTTTCTGTTTAAGTGAGGATTTAATGTAAAGTAAGTATGTCAAATGTGTTTATGAGCACAAACCATGCATAAATGTATCCTTTCAGATTGAAAGTCAAGAGAGGTCATGTTCACAGTTCTCTCATGTTGTGCAGTTTTTGTTTGTTTTCAGCAAAAGATCCTCCAGCATCTGTTGGTTTGTGTTTCAGGTTTTTCTGCTGCTGAACGAGATGAAGTGAAGAGAAAGGAGGGAGAATCTGTCACTTTAGATACTGGTGTCATAAAAAACCCACATGATTTGATTACGTGGTATTATAATGACATTCTCATCGCTGAAATCACTGGAGATCTCAATGATGTCTGTACAGATGTTCAGTGTAATGAAGGCACTGAGAGATTCAGAGACAGACTGAAGCTGGATCATCAGACTGGATCTCTGATCATCACAAACACCAGAAACACAGACTCTGGAGAATATACACTGAAGATCAACAGCAGCAGTTTCAGCATCACTAGAGTGAAGAGATTCAGTGTTTCTGTTATTGGTGAGTGTATAATTCAGTTATTCAAACCACTTTCCTTTGAGGAATGTAAAGAACAGTTCAATATTTTAAATCAACACAATATCTGTTGGGTTCTGGACTGTTTAAAAAGGGAGCTTTGACTCAATGACACTTGGACTAATGTTTTCCTGTGAACAGTGTTTGCTGTTGATCTCTCAGTGCTGATGCTGTTTTAACTGCTGTTGCTAAAGACAACAGATGGTGTCATTTATCAGTTAAATAACTGATGAATAAAGTAGAAAGGTGTAAAAATCCATCTAAGATATTGGTAAATACTGGATGGATGATCATTCACTCTAGTAATAATGTCTGTTTTTCTGTATATGTTTCAGATTCAGGTCTGTCTTCAGGAGCTGTAGCAGGAATAGTTGTTGCTGTTGTTCTGCTGGTTTCTGCAGCTGTAACTGCTGGTGTGATGTACTATCGGCACCACAGGACCTATACACCAGCCTCACAGAATGTAAGTATTGCAAATCAGCTGATTTAGCAGGATTTCAGTCAGGACCACTTTGCCAAGTATATACATTTATACAATAAAAGCATACAGTTAGTGTTGGCGGTATGGTTCTGTTCTGGGCAAAAACTCCTACGCCTGTCCATGCTGCTATGCCTGGACAGAGCGGGGAGAACAGCAAGTCAAACCCCTCTGGGGTACAGGACAGAACCAGTAAATGCATGCATATAACAATTCTCAATTACTTGTGTTGTGGAAATACAAATACATGATAAAATCTTGCAATGTATGACTGTACAGGAAAAACAAAAGACAGAATGATTAAAGGTCCGTTGGGTGGAGTTGGGGTTGGTGGAGGGAGTTTAATGCGAGCAGCGACGCTATGGAGGAAATGCTGAAGGAATGGGAGTTTTTATGTGCCGCTGTGATAGATCTCGACACTGGATTGGTACATGTCATGAACAGCTGGCAATCAGCTGATGCGGTGCTTGATATATGACATTTACTTAGTTATTATCCTTTATATTTAACACTACAGAAGCAGATATTCACCGGTGAGGCAGTCAAAACAATCAAAAACACTAATAACTCAGATATAACATAAAGTGTGCATTTTTTTCAAGTGTCTTATTATAAAACACCAATACAACAGTTTAAGCAATTTAGATGTGATATTAAAATTACTATACTTCAAGGTTATATTACTGTGGTACAACAGATGTGATGCTGTTTAAGACGGTGTTGAATATTTAGGAACTGAAAACCTCTGTATGAACAACAGGAAAAAACACAATTCCAAGTCTGTAGTGTTTTTGTGTTTGTGTGACTGAAACATCAAACCTTCTCATTACTTTAACCTTCTGTGAATCTGTGTTTCTTACAGGAGAATGATGATATGTGATAACTCACCATGTGTGAATGCCATTCCTTTGAGGACGACGAGTCCTTAAATCAGACTCAGACTCAGTTTGATTCTTACATCGAAAGGCATACTGAAGAGAATCAGGAAATGATGTAGAGACGAGGATCAGCTGAAACTCTCATCGCTCACAGGGTAATTGTGTCACGATTCCTAGATTTCACTAGTCGGTACCAACACCAGTCAAAATGTATTGATTTAAATGATAAATTAACACATTTCGGGCTAGATTTGCTGACAGCTTGCGTCAGCGTAAACCCTCTTTTGGTGTTAAAAAAACTACTGTCAGGATTTACTGAAGTGACAGTGAAAAATTAGCGCTGAAAAGGTGTGGACAGGATTATTTTTGCGGCTGAAATTATTGCATATGCATTTGTAGGAGCTTCCCTTTCAGATGCAAAATTTATGTGAGGAGAATATTTAAATGAATCACTCAAGGTGATTTACTAAGGTTTGCACTTGTCAATGTACTGGTATCTGCGCCATTATTAACCGCCCAAAAAGCACTTCTTAAACCAGACGCTAGCTGGTAGATTGCGCTGGTCATTATAGAAATGATCCGGCTGTGTCTGTGTTGTTTAATTTGCGTGTCGACAGTAAATCACGCGCAGAACTTTTCACTCCCATCGGCGCATTTTTGGAATTGCACTCTCACGCTAATTTGCCCTGTTTAGTAAATCTGCCCCTTAGCATTATGAGCAATGAGCAATACAATAACTTAACGTGTTACTTTCAAAAGATCAGCTAGTGCTTGATGTTTTTCAGTATATAGAGGTTTAAATGTGCTACAGTGATCCAGACAGAAACAGTGAGTGACTTGGCATGTGAATTATTTCATGTCTGTTTAAATCCCCACAGAGAGAACTAACTACATTTCCACAAATAACTCGCCAAAAAAAAAAAAATATATATAAATATTATGTTTGCCTTGTTTTCCATTAAATCAAGATACATTTACCGTACTTAAGAAGCAAAATTACTTTAGATAAGGGTCTTGATTTCCGAAAAAAAACAAATAAATCATTAAAATTAAGTGAGTCTCCCAGTAGGGTCAGGAAAAATAAACTTAATTCAAGAAAACAAGTTTATTTTTCTAACAGATTTCACCGATATTTCCCCTTATTTTAAGCATAAACACACTTAAGTTTTATTTTTTTAGGAGTTAGATACTGTTTGCTCCTCTGTATTTTAGTACATTATAAAACAGTATGCAATAATAACATATTGAGTGTAAATGATTATATAAATAAATGCCGCCTTATTGAGATAATAAAGGCCTCCCTACTCCTACCCAATAAACACTATATTATAAAATAACCGGTATGAATTCTACTTTTCACATATTTTCTTAATATTTTTTGAAAATAAACACCTTTCCAATCTGATATATGTGATCGGAAAAGGAAGAAGAACGTATTTACAACGCGCCTTACTACGCCACTGCTGCTGACAGGGTACAGATGTTTTTTGGGCTTTTGTCTGGCCCAACCAGACAGTGGTGGGCGGAGTTAGTGTAAATACTCTGTGCCAGTAAGGCGGGCTAATTGCACTTAGTGTAAATAAACACTCCATATAAGGACACAGGGAGATAATCAGAGAAACTCAGAACAGGTGTGAAAACTAGAACAAAGTAAACATCCTCGAACAGAACATAACCCTTACACAACTTTTAGACTTAGATAGACACAACTTATTAGTTGTGGAAAACAAGACAAAAATTCAAAGTAGGAAAATGCATTGTATAACCACAAGTGCACTTAACAGTCTGCATTTTTGATACGGCAAGTGTTTTTACTGGTATTGTTGCTGTAACTGGAAATGTATTGTACCTTTATGTTGTTAATGTTTCTAATTTAACCACTAACACTAACTCTTGGTTATCCACCCCGATCAGAAAACAATGGTTGACCAATTATGAATAGCATTAACAGAGCAAGTCCAGCAGCTGCACTGGAACAAAACCTGCATTAATAAGCTTAGGAACTCATTGATTTATCTTATGGTGAAACACTTTATGGTAAATGGACTGCATTTATATAGCGCTTTCACAGACCCAATGGTCACAGCGCTTTACATTTTGCCTCACATGCACCCATTCACTCACTCATTCATACACCGACGGCGGTGTCAGCCATACAAGGCGTCATCGAGCTCGTCGGGAGCAGCTGGGGTTAGGTGTCTCACACACACACACACACAGCTGGGATTAGGTGTCTCACACACACACACACAGCTGGGGTTAGGTGTCTTCCTCATGGACACCTCGACACTCGGTCAGGTGGAACCGGGGATTGAACCACCAACCTTCTGGTTTGTAGACAACCTACATGAACCACTGAACCACTGCCACTTTACTGGAAGCATTTATTCTATTCAATGCCTGTAACTGGACCTTACTGTATATCATACAGACTGCATTATAAGTTGTTACTGTGGCGTTAAACACGATAAATACAATAGCCTATTAGATGTGATGTTTGTCAGCAGGAGTGTTACAGCACAATGTTGTGCTATGAAAATTGATTGTATTGTCTTTAAGAATAGTCTTCATCTTCATCGAACAAACATATTTGACTTTTTATGAAGTGCTGATTTGTTCTTTCATTTTATCTGTCGGCATGTGAGGAGTTGAAGACCTGTCGTGTTATTTGTCTGTTTTTTTTCCATCTTATGTCTTTTTAAGTTCAGATGCGATTGTTTGTTGAAATATTGTGTTTATCTTGTAGAATATTATCACTGTTTGATGGAGATAATTGCTCTTACTTTATTGAATTTATTAGTAGCTTCAGTTGTTTGTCAACTTATGGTTTTCCTTAGTTCTTTCTTTTGCCAGCACTCTTGTTCTCTTATTTTTTTTTGTCATTCATATGCTCATTGTAAATATGTAAATAGCATCAGTAGATGTGTCGCGTCATATTTTTATATAAGTTAAATTTTTTCATAAATCAGTTTGAAGTTGAGACAAATGTTGTAGTTTTCCTAACAAAAAACCTATTTGTTTTAGTAAGACAAATATTGTGCCTTGTACTTTTGAAAGACATTTTCCTTATCTTTAGAAAGGAAATGGGAACAGTGCCTTGAATTAAAACCCACATAAACCCTTTTGTTTAATGAAAAAAAAAAAAAATTGTATATGAATCTTTGTATGTTGACTGTATTTTATAAATAATATTACAACATGATTCACCCATAGCGGATGGAATCTGCGTGTCTGTAAAATATTTTTGTGTGTGTTTTCAGAAATGAACATGGATTAAACTATAACATTGAATCACTGAGTTATACATGATTTCATCACTGATGCACTAAACTTTCACCAGCAATTATTAGTAAGTGTTACAGTAAAACTATTATATCAGACACCACTCAGAAAAGACTCTTACACCGTGATTTTATAGTTGTAATCTTAAAGGTTTTTTTTAAAGATCAGTGTCTAGAGTGACTGTGCAATAGGAAATCTTTCTGTCAGGGCTTGGTTGGAGGGAGATAGTTGCAGATCTTGTCTATTTGCAAAGCAGAAAAAGCTTACTATAGGAAAACCACAAGAGCTACAGCAAAACACAAATGAAAAAAAAAAACACATGTGATGCATATATACATTTATGATATATGAATCTGGATGTGGGTTGTATGATGTACAATATTGTTCAAAATTAACCATGAGACTTGTGTTTGCAGGGCTGCCAATTTTTGAGTTCAGCTTAGAGTGAGATTTTGGGGGCGGGGCTTGGGTTATGGGGGAGGGGCTTATTGAGGGGCGTGGCCTGGTGTGGGAAAAAATACAAACACAAAATCCTTGCATTAGCAGAAGTGTATTAAGTATATATTGATTGTCTAAGTATTTGGTATCTGTACAGAATTTATTGGGAGATTTACATTACATTTAATTTTACATTTAACATTTTAATTGACATTCTGTTCTTAGAAAACAATAATTAACATTAACTACTAGGCATGTCCAGATATTTGTCATCTGGAAATGCTTTTGTACTGTTTTTTATGATAAAGTTATGTAAAAGAACTGCTCAGTGCTGCAAAACAAACAACTCTGCTAATGCTAACTTAATTCTATATAAACTATATAACAGCATAGGCCTATTAGTTACGAGCCTAAACTGGATGGAGACAAGGAGCGCCCTGTAACTCACTGACCTGCCTGTGTTCACAATTCACACGGTGCAGATGGGAGGGAGAACGGCTGACTACACAGTTTATGGGAATAAATTGTGTATTTCCCTCACAATTGTCACAAACAACTCACACTGTCTGTCTGGTCTCCAGAGCCGGTCCGAGCCTTTTGGGGGCCCCCTCCCACTACGCGAAGTCCCCTGTGCTTGACGATTATTGACACAAATGTCACACAATAATGATACATTATAAATGAATACAGTGAGGTTATGTATTAATACAAAATAAATACTTAATAAAAAATAGATGCCAACTTAAATAAAAAAGTTTTAACTTTTACTTTACTCTTTTAGGCTACTAACTCTTTGAAACTTCTTAAAACAAACTGTCTCAAAACATATAAAATAAATTATTTGCTAAAATAATGACAAAACTGAGAAATAAGAAACATAATGAGAGCAAGGGTTCAACAATGACAATTATTGTTGAAAACTGTAAAAATATTATTATTTCTCAACTGTCTCAATACAGTGTAACTGTCCTCAAAATCTTTTTTATTATTATTATTGTAACAGACTTTGTCGGATTGTACATGACAGAATCCAACAATGTCTGTTACTATAATACCGGTAATGATGTACTGGCGCTCATTGTATGTGTGTATGCAATGTATTTTTCCCCTCGAGGCTTGCCGTAGATAGGAATGGGTTGTGCGCACTTGGTACTGGAGTGTCGCGGGTTTTTGGAGTTAGTGATCTGATGTGTGGTATAATAAAGTGGAGAAGAGTTCAAACTGCTATGTTTATTTATTTATTCATACTGCTACCCATACACCTAGAAGGTTAAGTTCCCCTGCGGCTGTTTTCTCCAACTTAAACCGATACCGTGACTATGCGCAGTTGCGCACGAATTGTCTATGCACGCGCGAGGTGTCTAGATTATGCGCTGGCAAGGGATTTGTAGGCTGCTGTATCACGTGCCGTTTGAACTGATGCGCTACAGCGATCTGTCACATTTCAAAGAGCCAAAACGTTATTTATTGTGTGAATCTCGTAAAAATATTGACAGAATCTGACAGCTGTGGATTTGTTCCATATCAAAAGTAACCTTCTCTGTCTTGTCTGTCGGTCTCAGTGCCCTCTTTGTCCGCGATTTTTCTCTGCGTGAGAAAATGGATGTGTGGCGTGAGAGCGTGTGAAAAGGGTCAATTGCGTGAGTTTGTTTGTTTGTCTGATGATTGACAATTGCTTTGTTTGTCTGATGAGTGAATGAGTAAATCAATAATGTTGTTCTGCTATTTGTTTTCATGTTACATTATGAATCCAGACATATTTCTCTACCTACAATCTTTATGATCTGTAAAAAAAACAAAACATTTGCATAGTACTTTCTTGGCATGTTCTGCTGGTGAATTGCCATCACTGCAGTAACTGTGAATTATTTTTTTTTTTAATCTAATAAACCAAAGAACTCTATCTTTAATTGAGTTAGTTATTATTATTATAAACAGGCATCATGATGCAGCGCAGTGATCAGTTACGTGTATTATTTATTTAGTTTATTACAGTGATGGGAGAAACGAAGCTTTTTGAAACTGAATCAATTGAACCATTGCTTCGAAATAATGATTCACCGTTTCGAATCGCTCGAATCTCCACACGCTGGTGACCCCTGCTGGTCAGAACTGGGTAAATGCAGCAACAACTCAGTCCAAACATGCATAAAACACCTTTTACAAACCCATTGTAAACGTTTTATTGATGGTGTAATCTTTAAAAGGCAATTAATTAATCATCTAATACCATTAAACATTTTAAGTGTCGGTAGGTCTATATATGTAATATTTTATTAATTTGAAGGGCTTGTTTTGTTTGTTTTATTTGAGAGCTTGCAGAACAAGAGACCATTGACTACAACTCTTCATTTTTATTATACAAATGTGTCATCAAATGCCAACAAACATAAAAATCATATTGAGACACTCATGGGTTACACACATAGACTGTAAAAAAATATGGACGTAGTGTCCATGACGTCACCCGTAGGTTTCTGAAGAGCGTTTTTGAAGCCTAAAGTGGGCGGAGTCGCTCGTCGCTATCTTGGAAGCGCGTCACAGTGCGTCACTCCCGGATAAACGAAAATGGGCAAAAAGGCGGGACGTGGGTGGAGTTGAGGTGCCTGGATGCTGAAACTACGCCCGCCTAGCTCGACGTGATCAGCAAGGAAAAGGTTGGTGCAGAGTTCATTCTTAACAGTTTTGGATTACGGTGATTTAATTTATATGCACTCTACCTCATTTTTATTAAAAAAACTAGATGTATTATATCACTCTGCCTTACGTTTCATTACAGATGCAACAGCTAGGACTCACCATTGCACTCTGTATGAAACTGTACAATGGCCCTCCCTCTCTCTCAGAAGAATCTATTCTTAGAATCTTTCTTATAAAATCTATTGATTTTTATTGGCAAAGCACTAATGGGTAAATTATCCATTTACATTTCAAATTTACTTACCAAAACAGTATTTAGAGAACAAGAATACAAAAGAACAAAAATATTATTAATTATTCCATCAACAAAAACAGAATTTGGTAAAAAAAGCTTTTTCATCATATGCACCAAATGTCTGGAATGAACTCCAAAACACCTTAAATTTAGAATCACTTCCATTTATTCATATTTTTAAAAATCTTTTAAAGTCAACTTTGACTGAACGGTGTAATTGTTTTTAACTAGGTACCCTTTAAATTATATGTTTGTATTTACTTAAGTTAAACAAAATGTTGTATATGTATAGTCTATGTATAGAGATTTGTTGTGTAGTATGTAATTTTTTTGTCCTGTCTTTGTTAATGTTTTTTTTTTTTCTTTGCAACTTTTTGGCCACCTATCTTGGCCAGGACTCCCTGGGAGAAGAGTTACTGTAACTCAATGGGACTATTCCTGGTTAAATAAAGGTTAAATAAAAAAATAAAATAAAAATATATAGCACATCTATCTTGGATTCAAAGAACCATTTGGGGTACTTTTTATAGAACCATTAAAATGGTTTTTGGAGTTCCATATATGAAGCAGATGATAGAACCATTTCTGGTTCTAAATAGAACCATTTCTTTTAAGAGTGTACAAGTAGCAGATTAATCATGTGACTTAGATGTGTGTCAGAAAAGAAAATCCTGATTTCTGTTAATCAGACAATGTCATAGTGCGTCTAATTGTGTTGCATTTGTCTTCAGAATTAGTTTTATTGATTTAATGTCTACATCCAGACAGACGTCTTTGACTGTAGTGTCACTACTTGATTTAGCTTCTCTTAGCATAAAACACAGAATTAAAAGCAATAATTTGCATTACGAAAAACAATAATTTGTAGTACGAAAACCATAAGAACTTTAAATCATCTGTTTCCAATAATCTTTCATTTCAATTATCTGATAAAACAATTAAACACATTTTATTGGTGGAAAGTCTTATCACTGTGCATGCAAACACACTGGTTTCTATTTTAATGTCTTGTGTGTTTTCTTTTAGGTTACACTGCAAACAGAATAAATAATTCAGAGACACACACTCCTTTAGCGAATAGCCTTTCATCAGTTTCAGCATAAAGAGACAAACATAGTAAAAAAAAAACAAATTCAACATTTCTCCATTTTTTTGGAGAAGTTATCTGCAAGTTTACATTATTTTAGTGTATTTATTTTGTTACGTCACAATATTGGAAAATTTCCGTTTTAAACTATGAAGCCGAGCTAATGGATATCACACAAGCAAGTGTGCATGCAATGTGCAAGAGTTATGGCGGTGAAGAAGTCTTTAATCTCAGTCAATTCACTACAGAAAGTGAAATTAAAAAGCGTTTACTTCCGGTAGCCATTGCCGGTCCACCCACTGATCTATATAAATGACTAGATTGCTCATGACGTCATATAAGGGAAGCTACCACACCGCCATATTGTTATTCCCTCGCATTTTATTGAATTAATAGGAAGTCGTATGATTTTAATGGGAAAACATTATCTAACATCTCAGCCTTTTTATATATGAAGTCTCTGTGTACATTCTTACAACGCAAACACCCTAAACATTTATATGGTTATTTTTTTAAAGTCGGGAATTTCCCTAGCTTAAAAGTTACGTTCATCTTCATTACAGTAGGGTCAACATCACAATAAAGTGCCTATATGTAAAAAGCTGATATCCATTTAATTTCATATTTGTTTTATTAAGGAGACTTTGTTAGAAAGGCATGTTGGTCAAGCTCCACTTTTTATAAATGAACTGCAAGCAGACAATGTACAGGCAAACCACAAAATATCTCCACCCTGTCATGGACAAATTCAATCTGATTTTGTTGACGTTACATTACCACTCGTTTGTTTTACTTTCTATTTTGTTAATAAACTTGGGTTAAATTCAATGACAGTGTGTGTCCCTTCCTTTGTTGTGTCCTTCTGGAGTCACGGGTCGTAACAGAAAGCATCAACTGCAAAGTGTCCAATGTGTAAACAATATGATTTACACACTAAATTCAGCTTAAACTCCAGCACGATCTGCATATTTTTAAACACTTTAGACTGATGTCACTACCTGAACTTCATAGCAATTTGAGCACATTGCTAACATGGCAATAGTTTTGTCACAATACCAGATTTCAGTAGTCCCTACAAGAAGACATAATAGAACTGATTGTGTTTACACAAATATCTTGCCAAGATGCGAGCGCTCTTCAATGGACATGTGCATAAATATGCAAACGAGCGTTTGAAGGCAGCAGCCAATCAAATAACACACAAGTATTGAATTGAGTCTGCACTTAGTTCAAACACTATAGTTGTTATTACTGGTATTGGTACAGTTATTGGAAGAGACTGATATTGTTGTGTAGCTAATGTAGTTTTTATGTGATGTGTGATGACTTGATAAAACAATGACCATTTTTTTTTACTGTTTTCATAGTGTTTTTATATAGCCTTCGTGTATTTGTTCTATTATCATCTGTGAATTAACATCTGTGTATAGGAGTGAACAGTATCTTTAAAAGTATTTGCTTATATACTCTCCTCAACCAGGCTTAATTGATGTTAAAATCCATTTATCAGATCATTTAAATGCCGTGAAGTATTTTCTACAGAGAAAGAGTGTTTTCCACCCATTGTAGGAATAAAAGACTAAATTTAATCTGTTAAATCATGTAAAGCGATCAAGTCTCTTCAGAAAAAAAGTCATCTTTGGACTAAACTGCCTGATTCATATAAATTCGTTTTTATTAACTTTTTGAAGCGACAAAGTGGTAGTTGTGTGGGCTGTCAATGGAGGAACGGAAATCTCTTTTAGATTTCATTTAAAATATCTTCATCTGTGTTCTAAAGATGAACAAATGTGTTGTGGGTTTGGAACAACATGAGGTTGAGTAAATGATATCGGTTTCATTTTTGATTTAACCTTTGTCATAACTCGCTGTGGAGCAGGATGGGTTTAGAGAGAAAAATTCCCATTTGATAGTAAAAACATGTTACATAACCTGCTGTCTGGACATTGTATCTGTCAGCGAAACAAGCACAGACACAACTAGTCATAAAAAACTTTCAGTTTGCATTTATACAGAAGAACACAATTTTACTTGTACATTTACACGGACAAAAGCTTTTATTTCCACAGAATCAGGGCTGTGTGACTACTGTAAAATGAGGGTCTTTATTTTGCTCTTAGTGTGTGTGTTAGTGGCTGGTAAGTGCCTTTATTTGTTGCAACGTCTTTTTCAAATGATAATGAAACAAAAAGTGTTTGAATTTATTCAGGTTTAATCATTTTTAGCTATTGCTGTTTTGAATATATATATGGGTTTAGGACAAAATTGTTATTTTATGAGATTTCTGTAACAAATTTACATGTAAAATTGTGTCCTGGTCATTTATTTTGAATCACTATTAATATTTAAAAGGAATAGTCAAAATAATTTGAATATCAGTTAAATCAGTCTAAAACTTTCAATTGCTGATAAATCGGATTCTGTAAATGCAGTCGAAATAAAAAGGCATTGATACTGTACAATAACAAATAAATTAATACAAAACATGAATTAATAAGGTGGAAAATAGCAATAAACTGATTTACACCGGGATCTAGGGGTTGATAAAACAAGCAATGATCTCTGTGTGGGAAGGGGATTTGTATGAAGAGGTGTGTGTGAGTTATGTGCAAGATCATAAATGTGTAAATAAATGATGTTCTTCTGCTGTTTGATTTCATGTGTTACATTATGAATTGGGTCTTTATCTCATTTCCTGAAAGTCAATTTGGTTGCAGCATTTAGACATATAAACAATACATAAAATGCATACACCCTTAAGAATCTTATCTAATTTCATCCCAACATTGGAAAATGAAATATTAAATTTAAGAGCTCTACAGATGATAAAAAAAAAACTGTCCAGACTGATTTGTTCTAATGCTGGATATTCTAAAACGAATGCAAGAGCAGACTGAAGCTTGATCATCAGACTGGATCTCTCACCATCTCAAACATCAGATACACAGACTCTGGAGTTTATCATATACAGTTTAACAGCAGCAGCGACAGGGATAAAATCTTCAAGGTTATTGTCCGGGGTAAGTTGAGTGAAAGGCAGGTTATATATGTTTTTATATTTTAATAGTAATGTTCAGACATTTCTGTAGTAAATTTTCAGTTTATATAATTTTGTGACCACAAGAAGCTATTTTATATTATTTTTTCAAATAATATTCTAATATGGTCGTTTATATTCACATTTTAGTAATACATTAAATTGTATGTTATACACATGCATGTGTAAAATGAGTACCGTGTGGGTCAAAAAATTACATCCGTTGGTTTGCGTTTCAGGTATTTCTGTTGCAAAACAAAAGAATATTGCGGAGGGAGGATCTGTCACTTTAGACGCTGGTATAATAATGAAATGGTAACTTGGTATTTTGATGACACTCTCATCGCTCTGGTCACTGCAAGTCTCAGTAAGATCTGTACAGATGTTCAGTGTAATGATAGTAATGAGAGATTCAGAGACAGATTGAAGTTGAGTTATCGGTATTCATGGTCTCTGATCATCAGAGACATCAGTTCCACAGACTCTGGACTTTATACACTGAAGATCATCAAGAGCAGTTTCAGCATCATGAGGAGCATCCCTGTGACTATTACTGGTGGGTGTCATTTAATCATTCAGGACACTTGCTGTTTTAGAAAACAGTTGTTAATTTGAACCAATAAATGTTTTTTTTTAAATTTTTTATTTGTAAAACATTTTGTGAAGTGAATATCATACCACCTTCGCATGCATGTCAAAGTGACAATTTTCACCGTGTTACGCTCACAATCATGTGATGTTTACCAATGTTATTAAAGTGATAGTTCACCCAGAATGATATTTACTCCCCCCTCAAGCAATATTAGAACTAATTCTAAAACTAATAATTAAACTAATAAGGTGGTAGCACAGGCAAGTGACTGCCTAACTGCCTGCTGACCATTTCTGCTTGCCGCACCTCCGACGCTGCCATTGCTGGTAGATGCAGGGTCATCAGCCGGGAGCCACCCTTCATTGATGTTTCGCTCCATTAATCCCGGAACATCTCACGTTGGTGGAGCCCCCTGCAGCTGACCCTAGGACCCTTGCTTTCCCCACGCCTGGTCCTTCCTTCTTAACCAAAGCCAAAGCTTCCCTGCTCGGCCTCCTCGGCCAGGTCTTCAGAGCATTTCTGAGTTTGGGGTCGGTGACTCCCATGCTCTTCAGGAAGCGCTGGGTGGATGCTCCCACGAACCCCCTAGTACAGCCAACTTCCACCGGGTAGCTGACAGCTGACCACCCAGCCTCTCTGCATTCGGCTGTGAGGTTGAGGTACCGGCCTTTTTTCCTCTCAAAGGCTGACTCCATCCCTTCCTCCAACGGCACTGTGAGCTCTGCCAAAATTACTGCCCGGGCTGTGGCAGACCAGAGAATGATGTCCGGTCGATGGTTGGTTGTGGTGATCTCTGTTGGAAACCTGAGCTGCCTATCGAGGTCCACTCTCAAGTTTCACTCACAACTGCCTGCCAGGGCTGATCTCTGTGGCTGTGGAATGTTAGAGGCCCTCCTCCCTCTCTGAAAAAGTGGATCAGCCACCTTGATGTCGGTGGTAGGCGCTCCCTGGCTGATTCTGCCCTGCGTACCTCCAGGATCTCCGCCAGCTTCGGCAGGACTCGGCACCAACTGTACCGACCCTGGGTCAGTGCTGTTTTGCAGCTTGACAGGATGTGCTGCAGGCTCGGATTTGGGGCATTGCAAAGTTGGCAGCTCTCCATTGAACCATACCACCGACAGAGGTTGCTGGGGCTTGGGAGGGTGTCGTAGGTAGACCTTATGAGAAAACTCAGCCTGGCTTGGGGGATCTTCCACATGTCGTCCCAATCTACGATCCTGCTTATTACTCCTTCACAGGTCGTCCAGCGTCCTTGTTGGCGTTGGCTAAGGGCTTTGATCTGATAGCTCTCCTCCTCTGTCCTGACCACCTCGAAAACACTAGCTCTCTCCTCTCCTTCCTTGTGGCTTTGGACCATATCTTTGGAGCAGTCCCCCACCCCAGGCCAGTTCTCCCTGACTGTGTCCTGCCAACAATCTATTGGTGTTTCAGCCTGCTGATAGCCTGGTCGACTGCTAGTTCAGACTGGGGCTTTGGTGTTCTGGACAGATCCGACGAGTCTCTCAGCTCTAGAACAAGACTCACCTTCTCCTATCTGTAGTCCAACAGGATTGCCCTCAGTGGAAGTTGAAGTGCATTCCTCCCAAACAGGGGAGGCTCCGGGGTAAGCCCAGCCACTTCCTGATGTAGTTGTTGGATTTTGAGTCCATCTTCTGCACAGTGGAGGTGGTGATCTCACACATCTTGAGAGGCCACATTAGCCACCTATATAAGGTGATTTGGTAGCACCAGATCTTGAATTTACCTGGAAGATGGCTCTTGTCAATCTGTGTCAGACCTTCTGTGAGTTGTAACATTAATGTATTAGCCATATGCTTATCTGACAAGTTGGCTGTATACAGTTTCCCAAGGCTCTGGATGGGTTGTTCTGCTAGTACTGGGCTCTGCTCACTGTTCACTGTGAAAGAGATGTGATCATTTCTGGCTCCTTTGCATATGGAGAGACTCCGGGACTTGCCCAACTAAGGAGTTTTTCAAACCTCTTCATTAACCGGTTGGTACAGGCTGCTGTTTGAAGAAGGGTGGTTACGTCATCCATGTAACTCCGCAGGGCTGGCAGTCGTTGACCTAACTGTCCTCTCACTCCTCGGACCATTTGTCTCCCACCGATGAGAATGATTTCAAAGGCCCGAATAAGTGCATCCATCAACTTTTATGATCCATACGGTTCAAGGTAAATAAAAGGCTTTCTGAAGTAAAGCGATAGGTTTAGTTAGAAAAAACATCCATGTTTAAAACTTTATAAACCATAATAACCAGCTTCCGTCAAATACAAGTACGTACAACGTATTGACGAACACAGTCTCACAGAGGATATAGCAAAACAAACCACTGGTCACAAATTTTTACAACAAGCATTTTTTTTAAAGGTAAATAGTGGAGGATTTTGATATAAGAGAAGAGGAGCTAGAGTTTGTTACCCAGCCCTATTTGTTCGAACCACAAGAAATATCTATTCTCACCTACTCCAACGTCAAACGTCACGCAATAAGGGCTGTAATGGGCTGTGATTTTTATTTTTGGGTGAACTAACCCTTTAACATGAAAAATGTAAAACATATATATTTTTTTTTCCTGGGTTGATGTTTAACATTGACATTGACATTAACATTGAACATTGATGTTTAACACTGTGATGCTGTTTGAGCTGCTGCTATTCAAAAACCCACCAGATGGCGCTGTTTATGTAAACAGTCTCATTCAACGGATGACCAAAGTCGAAAGTATAGGCTATCTGTGAAATCATTTGCATTCCAGTAATATCAATTCCAGTCTGTCTTTAAAAAATCCAGTTCCAAGTCTGTTACCCGCTGCTTTTGCTACTGCTGTTCTAGTGGTGGCTGTTTGTTCCTGTTGCATGGATCTTCTAAGTCAGAAAGGTTAATATTACAAACATACCATTTAACACAATGGAAATAGATTTATAGTGGGAAAATATTTTTAAAGAAAACTAAAATATGCATTTCCTTATAAATAATGTGTTTAATTGAGTATGTTGTTATTTTTCAAACAGGTGACAGGATGCAGCACAACGATCGAGATTGAATCGGCACTGAATCTGTCTCAGATCTCTGACATCTGAAAGTGGAATTTGAGTTTCCCATGTGTGGTTTCAGATATAATTAGATACAAATGTGCACTGCTATTTTATGTTTTAAGTTAAAAATGTATTAATATATTTATATTTATTATTGTTATTATTATTATTATAGTTGCAGTATTAAATCTATACTTTTTTATAATAGGTTATTATGATCCTGCTTTAGGGTCAGGTTGTAACAAATGTGAGATCAGTTTGCCTTTTATTGTTGTTTATTTTGATTAACATAATATAATAACAAATGAAGTATAATAATATAAGCAAATCAATATAACAGTCAATATAACAAAGGGGTACATTACAATGTTTTATATTTTTGATGATTTGAAAAAAAATTGTTCTGTATCATTTTTGCATATGCAATTGTATTTTTGTATGTAGTCTGGTACTTATGTAAATGTTAATGTACACAAGGGTTTTTAAATTATTGAGGTATATGCAGTTTAAAATTATTTTTAACACTGAAGACTGGAGTAATGATGCTGGAAGTTTACAGGAATAAATCACAGGAACACATTACATTTTTACAATATATTAAAATAGAAACCAGATATTAACCCTTGTACGTTATTCTTTTTTAATGTACATCCAGGATCTGCGTGGTCTCCAGAAAACCCCAGAATATAAAATGTGATTTTGTAACATAATAATGTATATATATATATATATATATATATATATATATATATATTATGTAAAATGTGTTTACTCCACAAGGGATGTGTTGTGACATCAGCCCTTCATTTTGGGTGTGTTTTCTTCATTGTAACTGAATTGGTTTTGACAATCATGAAACAAAAAGCTATTTTTATAGTCTTCCACTGATGTCTATGAAAAAAATAGTTTTACATTTATTTATATAAAATTTTAAAATACCTTGATTACTTATCAAATTAATAGCAGGAGACAGGATAAAAAAATCTGTCAATGAGACAAAGGTCTACAAAAACTACCAGACATTTCTGTCCCCTCACTTCTGAAAGATGGCTACTCCCCTGCTTCAGATTCTTCCATATTCGTTTCTCTCCATTGTAATGTAAGTTTTCCCAGATAACAAAACAAAAAAACAAGCAAATTTTAAAATCCCAAAGAAATGGGGAAAACCTTTCACAAATGAGTAGCTGGTGTGTGTGTTTACATGTATGAACTGAACATTGCCGATTTTTAAACAATGGCAACTTTTTAATGTCACGTAGGCCTACTATACCTTTGTCTTGTTGTATTGTGTTTATGATCAACTAAATCCTATGAGTATCTACGGATATTCATTCATATAACTGGTTTGCTCTTGAGTGTTCACGAACTGGCTTCTGCCTTCTTCGTTTGCATTTCCCTGTCACCAGGTGGGGTTTTGATTTGTTTTTTGTTCTCTCTCTCTCTCTCTCTCTCTCTCTCTCTCTCTCTCTCTCTCTCTCTCTGTTTGCAGGGTTGAGATAAGCGGTATATGTGGTTATCTGATGAATCAACTGATAAAAGTTTATGTGGTTGTCACTTGAGGCTTGTCCAACACCAGTTTTTTTGTATTCATTAGTTACTTATTCTTTTGTTCTTTTTCTATTTCTTTTCCTGTTTTGATGTTGTTTGTTTAATTAATTTATGTATTACCTTTATAAATAAAGATTTACTTTTGGGTTAATTTAATTTGCGTGTCCTCTTTGTTAGAACTGACTGTGTTTCCATAATTACTTCAACCAGACGGCATCCTCCTCAACACAAAGACAGTCTGCATTACTGAATCTGTAGGTGGTTTTACTGGTATTGTTGCTGTTACTGGAAAAGACTGGAATAATTATGTTGCTAATATGTATGGTTTAAACAGTTACATCAGAAAACACTTTCCAGCAGCGACTGAAACCAAAACCAGCTTTAAAAAGCTTGGATTATCATTTATTTATTTTAATGTTGGTGAAACCAACCAGTTCTTTTTTTTTTTTTTTTCACTAAGAAACAAACATTGTTATGTTATTTTGATTGATACTGTGAAGCTGCTTTGATACAATCTATATTGTGAAAAGCGCTATATAAATATACTTGACTTGACTTGAAACATTCAGGTATTTATTGTTCAATGCCTGTAACTGGACTTATATATGATACAGACTGTGTTAAATGTTGCTGCGTTAAACCTGTGAAATACTTGTGGAGGAGTGTTACAGCCATAATAACACACACATGTGTGTATACTTGATAAAACAATGCAATTAAACTTGTAAATCTTTATACATTAGGTTTTTAGATCTTTATGTTCATGGTTGAAATGTGCAAAAATTAAGTTGTGAACAAACATCTGTGATATTTCATGAGGTGCTGATTCATTCTTTCATTTTATCTGTTGGCATGTGAGGAGATGAAGACCTGTCGTGTTCCCTTTCGTTGTCACTCCGAGTTACGTCGGATGACGACGAATGGGGTTTCGCTTAGAAAGCCTATCGACTTCGAGTATTACAAAATTAGCCAATGGCAAAGAAATGCCATGGGTCTGCGGAATTTGCATAGCATATTTCCGCCTTACCTCGTGGGTATAAAAGGAGGACGCCGGCAACATGCAGATATGTTTTCGCTTTGGAGCCAAGAGTATCTCTTCACTCCACAGCCATTCCTGATTTCACTCTACGAGACGAGCCATTCTCCGGTGTTGCTGTGACGGCGATCTGCAGCGAGTTCACATTGCCTGCTGATCTGTGCAGTGATCTGCCAGTGAGTGTGTTTCTCCCTACTCGCTTCAACATCGCGGAGTTCTCTCTCCTCTCACAAAAGAGCTCGCATGCGGCATGTCTTTTTAAAGACGGTTCGCCCGTGCATTTAAAAAAAAAAAAAACGAATGGTTGCGGCAGCTTGGTATCGGACTCTGATGGGCACGAGCGTTGTCTAGTATGTTTGGGCTTGATCATGCTAGAGCAGCGCTCGTGGATGACTCATGTTCTCTCTGTGGGAACATGACCATCGCGTCATTAAGGTCGAGACTCGGTGAACTCACAAGAGTGAGAGTCCCCTCATCCACCCCCCGATCTTCGGCTGGTGGCCAGGGTGACCTGAGGGTGACGGTCTGGAACAAGGCACCGACTACGTGTCCATGCCCCAGCCCCCCCTCCTCAATGACGGTGCCCGCTAGTGAACAGGTGATCCCCACGGGTCTACCCTCTGGTGGCCTGTGTGTTTCATTTGAAGCTACAGAGGATGCTACTATGTTTGTAGCAGCTTCACAAGGTGGGTTTGATTCTCCTGGAAGTGACGACTCATCACAGCTGCCACCTTCTGGTGTGCATACGGCTGTGCCTGAGTCTGATCCGGAGATGACGGCCATGCTTTCCCGGGACGATTGGTTTTTGGGTAAGGCCGCCGACCCTCGTCCACGGCAAACCCCAATACCTTTCTTCACGGACGTGCATGATGAGATCTCGAAGTCCTAGAAGACCCCCTTGTCTTCTCAGGACCGTTTGCTGATCTCATCCGCCTTTCCTCCCCTCGATAGGGCCGCTGCCCATGGGTACACTGGGGTCCCCCCGGCTGAACGCTCTGCGATGCTATGTGTCCTCAGAGTGCTTCTTCTCGGCGCAATCCTAAGCACCCGTCCGTGGCCTGTAGTTTTTCGTCTACACTTGTGGCGAAATCCTATAGCGCCCAGGACAGGCAGCCGCCTCACATGCCATGGCCATTCTGCTGGTCTACCTGGCCCAGGTGCTCATGGACATACAGGAGGGTAGGACTGACCCAGGGCTCTTCACTGAGCTGCGCGCCGCCACTGTCCTTGCTCTCCGAGCGACGAAAGTGGCCGTACGCTCCCTGGGTCAGGTGATGCCCACCATTCTGTGGCTGAACCTGTCTGATGTGCTGGATGTCGCGCAGACCAGTCTGTCCGACATTCAACATATCCAAGGTCGGGCTCTTCGGCGGTGCGGTTGACGGCTTTGCCCAACAGCTCTCAACCGCCCATGAGCAGACTGACGTGAATTCTGTCCCGATGGCCCCGCCGTCCGCTCAGATCCCTTGGTCTGAGATGGAGATGGGCTCCTCAGAGATGGGACTCAGTTCTTTCCAGGAGTTGGTAGCAGGACCACTCTTTTCCCCGGTGGAGGGCCGGGGAAGAATCCTTATTCTCCAAAGAACTGACTCTCCCGTCTCTGAGCACACAGAAGAGCAAACTCTGCCCCGTGCAGAGGATCTCTTTTCTTGGTATGGAGATCGACTTGGTCGCCATGTCCGCGCAGCTTACGAGCGAGCGCGCACACTCACTGCTGACTTGTCTTCGACAGTTCGATGGCAAGAGTGCGGTCCCACTGAAATTGTTTCAGAGGCTCCTGGGGCATATGGCATCTGCAGCCGCGGCAACGCCACTTGGATTGCTTCATATGTGACCGCTTCAGCTGCGACCTGCCGTCAGACCTTCACCCCGTGGAGGAACCTCAGTTTTCTACGGGCCGGAGTTCCCCTAGAACGAGTTTCCAGGCATGTTGTTGTCTCCACAGATGCCTCGTCCATGGGCTGGGGCACCATGTGCAACGGACATGCTGCCGTGGGCTGCTGGACAGGACCCTAGCGCCTTCTGCATGTCAATTGCCTCGAGTTGCTGGCAGTAAGCCTTGCCCTGCACCGTTTTCGCACGTTGCTCAAGGGTCAACACGTACTAGTCCGTTCAGACAATACCGCGACAGTAGCATACATCAACCGTCAGGGTGGTCTACGCTCCCGCCGTATGTTGCAACTCACACGCCACCTCCTCTTATGGAGTCGACGCACCTGAGGTCCCTTCATGCTATTTACATTCAGCGAGATCGGAACTTTGCAGCCGACGAGCTGTCACGGTTTTGGCCCATCTCCATCCCCTGTCGGTCCAGCTGATTTGGGACCAGTTCGGGGACGCACAGGTAGACCTGTTTGCCTCCCACGACTCATCCCATTGCACCCTGTATTACTCCCTGACCGAGGGCACGCTCGGCACGGATGCACTGGCGCACAGCTGGCCGCGGGGCCTACGCAAATATGCATTTCCCCCAGTGAGCCTTCTCGCACGGACCCTGTGCAAGATCAAGGAGGACGATCATTCATTCAGGTCATTCTGGTTGCGCCGTACTGGCCCACCCGGACCTGGTTCTCCGAACTGATACTCCTCGCGACAGCACCTCCTTGGCCAATTCCTCTGAGGAAGGATCTCCTTTCTCAGAGATGGAGCACCCTCTGGCACCCTCGACCCGATCTTTGGAGGCTCCACGTGTGGCTCCTGGATGGGACGAGGCAGGTTTGAGTACCCTGCCACCAGCGGTGGCGTCTACCATCACTTTCGCTAGAGCATCGTCCACGAGACATGCCTATGCGTTGAAGTGGAACCTCTTCGTCAACTGGTGCTCTTCTCACCAAGAAGACCCCAGGAGATGCTCGATCAGTATCGTGCTTTACTTCCTGCAAGATGGGTTGGAGCGAAGGCTGTCTGCCTCCACCCTGAAGGTGTATGTGGCCGCTATCGCCGCATATCACAAAGCAGTTGAAGGTAAGTCTCTGGGGAAGCACGACCTGATCGTCAGGTTCCTGAGAGGAGCGAGGAGACTGAATCCTCCTCGCCCTCCTCTCGTTCCCTCTTGGGACCTCTCAGTGGTGTTAAGTGCCCTGCAGAGGGCTCCCTTTGAGCCTCTGCAATCAGTTGAGCTTAAGTTCCTGTCAATGAAGACAGCGCTCCTGGTTGCATTGGCCTCCATCAAGAGGGTAGGGGACCTGCACGCATTCTCCGTTGACGAAGCGTGCCTGGAATTCGGGCCGGGTCACTCTCACGTGATCCTGAGACCCCGGCCGGGATATGTGCCCAAGGTTCCCACCACTCCCTTCTGGGACCAGGTGGTGAACCTGCAAGCGCTGCCCCTGGAGGAGGCAGACCCAGCCTTGGCACTGCTCTGTCCAGTACGCGCTCAACGTGCTTACTTAGACAGGACGCAGTGTTTCAGGACCTCAGACCAGCTCTTTGTCTGTTATGGTGGGAGACTGAAGGGAAAGGCTCTCTCAAAGCAGAGGTTGTCTCACCGGATAGTGGACGCCATTGCTTTGGCTTACCAACAGCAAGGCCGACCGTGCCCCCTTGGTGTGACAGCGCACTCCACCCGGAGTGTGGCTTCCTCTTGGGCTCTAGCGCATGGCGCCTCGCTGGCAGACATCTGCAGAGCTGCAGGCTGGGCGACACCCTACACATTCGCCAGATTTTATAATCTCCGAGTGGAGCCTGTGTCCTCTCGTGTACTCGCTTCAGTCAGCTAGTACTGGACCCGCTCAGGTGTCTTCGCTTGCTCGCCATTCCACTCCACGGACTGGATACGTGCGATATTCTCCTCAGGTGAGCTTCCCCGAAAGCCCTGAGTTCCTCCAGCACTCCTGACGTCGGCGCCAGTGTCTGTTGCCTGCGCGTTGGCTAGGTGCCTCCGTGTGCATGGTCCCTCCTCTGAGCGACCCCCACATGTGTATTTCCACTGTAAGCCTCTCTGAGCATGTGTCTTTCCCTTGGCAAGCCACCTTGCCACCCCTGGGGTTGAAATATTCCACCTGCGGCTGGACACCCCAGTGTTCTCCATATGCATCCCTCCGGGTCATATGTGTATTCTCTAAGTCCCCCCCCCAAACCCCCTATGGATATGGGATATCCTCCCCAGTGCACCTCGGAATTCCTGTGCTAAATACGAGTCCTTCGTCCGTGCTAGTCTCACGACAGGGATCTCAGATTTACGCAGGGCACTGGAAGACAGCTGTGAAGGTGGCGTGATTAGACTGGTAACCCCATTCGTCATCACAGCTCAATAAAACTGAAAAAGACACGAGATGGAGAAAAAGTTAAAAAACGTCTCGGTTACGTATGTAACCCTCGTTCCCTGAGTAGGGAACAGAGACGTTCCGTCTTCCTGCCACTTTCCGCTGTGCCGCGGGGATCGCCTGAGTTCAGTCTCGGCTCCTCAGCGAAGAAACATATCTGCATGTTGCCGGCGTCCTCCTTTTATACCCACGAGGTAAGGCGGAGATACGCTATGCAAATTCCGCAGACCCATGGCATTTCTTTGCCATTGGCTCGTTTTGTAATACTCGAAGTCGATAGGCTTTCTAAGCGAAACCCCATTCGTCGTCATCCGACGTAACGTCTCCGTTCCCTACTCAGGGAACGAGTGTTACATACGTAACCGAGACGTTTTTTAACTTTTTCTCCATCTCGTGTCTTTTTCAGTTTTATTGAGCTGTGATTGTTGAGTGTGATTTGTTTTTTTATAACTGATGGAATTATTGCATTTTGCTGATATTATTGTATTTCGCTGATAAATTTTGCTTATATCTTTAACTTTAAACGGTATCCCTTTGTTCTTTGGCTGTAATTTTGATCCATTGTTCCTATTTTCAGATTTTTCTTTTGTCTGGTGCTCATTGTAAATATATAAAACAATGATATTATATGCTAAACTCCTCTTAAAAGCTTTTTTTCACAGATCTAAATAAGATCATCTTATCATAAATCAATAAGAACTGGACATGAGTGTTTTTTGTTTTTGTGAGACCAATATTGTTTCTCTTGTATTCTGGGCAGAATTTTTTTTAGACCTTTGTATTTCTGTTTTCCTTATCTTTACATCAGCCAAGGGAAAAAGTGCCTAGCCCACAAAACACATTTCTCTTCTGAAACAAGACAATTAACTTAAAAAATCGTTGTATGCTTATGTGATATTATTAAAAATATATTCATTCATAACATCTGTTTGGCGAGTACTTTACAAACCACCATTAAAAAAAACTTTGCTGTAAAAATTGCTGTAAATGCCTTTGTATCTATGTTAAACCACACTGTAAGTGACACATGTCCTTTTTGTTTAGAACGAGAGACCATTTTAATGTATTTGTTTTTTGTAAGGTGTTTGTAAAGTTATATAAATGTTAACAATATTTAAAAAAAAAATCTCTCTCTCTCTCTCTGATGATTGACAGCAGAGACGAACCAATCAGCACATCACCTGCAAAAGTGTCTGTAGGGTAAAAGGCTACTTTGCCACCTCATTCATTTATAATATTTTTAAAGAAATGAAAACACGTAATTTTAAAAAACATAATTTATTTTCACACAAAATCTGTTACTTTAAATTTTTGGATTTAAATAGGCAGATTCTTAAGAGCCTATGACTGGATTTCACACATGAATTGGCACCTCTGAGTCCAGACCATAGACTGTAAAAGATCCAAAAAATGAAATTCATTGAAAGTATTTGGGATGGAGGATACTTTTCAGAATCAGAATCACTTTATTGCCAAGTAGTGCTTTCACACACAAGGAACGTGCTTCGGTAACAAGATGCTACCATGGCTGCTATAATCAGCGCCAAACAGTGTGCTTGACTCTTGCAGTGTCACTACAAGATCTTGAACAAAAATTAATGCACCTCTTAAATGAAATAACATATTTCTGTTAGCGGTTCTGTGGAGTTTGAAACTATTCTTTTTTTGTTTTTTTTGGCAAAACAGCAAAAAAGAACGATTTTTATTTTTTTCAGATAAACACTCTTCTCGTGTGATATCTATATCATATTATGCTGTTGAAGGGTGTGGATTCTGGAATCCACTGCTGCTTAAATGTATATCTAATGAGTGATTATAATCAAGGTATTAATCAATATTTTTCCTTCTAAATATCACATGAGTTGAATGACTTCTCTAGACTTATTAGATTTTACTCTGTTATAGTACCAGTGTTACCAGTGTGATTACTGAAATGTTCTTTTCATGCATTCTATAATATCTGTATTTGATATGAATACAGTAACAGTGCTTGCTCATTTAGCCCGTCTTCCAGAAATGAAATATGGAAAGATGTGCCAATACATGACATCTGTTTTCCTAGGGTACTCTGGCGACTATAAGTCACAAAGGTCATTGAAGGCTATAGTTTAAGGCACCATTTCTCAGTTAAAGCCTTACTTTCCAGTTAGACTAAAGTTTAGCTCTCCTTGAGAGAAATAACGTATTATCTTGATGTTTTGAGAGGACTCTCCTGTTTATAGTTAGAAGCCAAATCCAACCTTGGAAAAGCTGTGTGTCGGTGTGTGTGTTAGTCTTATTGGTTACAGGTTAAGGAACCACTGGCATTATTGGAGACTGACTGAGTTGTTGTTCTGGACAGGCTGGCGCCCAGCAACCCAAATCTGCGACCTGGAGGGTCACGACGTGCCTAACTTCAGGGTCTGAGTGTCAGCTGCATAATTCATGCATTAATATATTATATTTATCTTCTTTCATCATATCTGGTCCTGGGTCTCTGACGGGTTGACTTTTTACCGTTCCCCTTCACTATATAATTAAATGATCACATACATGGGCTTTTTTAATTAATTTGATGTTTGCGAGGTGACAAAAGAAAGTAGGCCTATCTAAAGTGGCTGATGACGTAGGGAAGACGTCAGCGAATGTTAGCTGTTTTTATGGTGTGCAACTTGTAGTAAGTCGCAGTCGGATACACGTGGATTATGGCAGTGTACAGACAAGAGATACAGTTGGGTTAGATGGGCCTACTTTCTTCTGACACCTCAAAAACATCAAAATGTAGACCTAAATAAATGTGAAAATAAATAAATAAGTAAATGAAAAAATAAATATATTAGGAAAAATACAATTATACATAAATAAGGAAATAAAAGTATAAATACTCATTTATTTTTGTTTGTGTTTTGTACATTTCTTAATATATTTATTTGTGTATTTATTTATGTATTTGTTTTTATTTCTTTGTTTATTTATTTATTTATTTATTTATGTCAGCTTTGGCATTCTATAGTTGTATACACTCCAGACAGTGCACTTTATGGTTAGGCCAACATAAATCAACAGAATTAGTATACAATAAGATACACGGTACAAAATAGGCAACAGAATGTTACACAATAATAAAGAATCTAAATAAATTATTAATATTATTGACAAAAAAATGTATCCAAAAATACTGTGAATAAAATTAAAAAATACTGTGAAATAAGTGAATTTCCATATGCATTTAGCTATAAATAGATCTTTTAGTTGAGTTTCTGGGCAATGCCATCCGTGAACCACTAAATTAAACTAACAGAGAAAACACAATTTCAGACATTACAATAACAACACATGAGAGTGTAAAAGCATGAAACTAAAGTTAAAACATATTGGCAGAGAATTAATGTGAACTATGAAATGTGAATCATGGCTCGCCTATTCAGAGGTAAACGACTGTGATTATATCAGTTCATGAAAAAATGGTAATTGTAACTGTGTATTAGATGTTATTCTGGATCTTTGATGTGGAAATTTTTGAAATGTTCTAAATGAATGTTCTGGTCTGTGATAAGGCCAAGTTTTTATCTGCTTTGTTTTTTCCTTTTTTTTTCTTTCTTCTTGATTTCTTTGAGACATGATGACTGCACGACCTTCTGTGACATCCTATAGACACTTTGATGGCAAGCCAACCAAATTTGTAGAAAGGGAGAAGACATCCCGTCGTGGAGAGGAGGCGGATATCCTTTCCTTGAGCTTCCAGTGTTACTCGGAGCACAACAACATTTGATCTAAAGGACTTTTCTTTTCTTTTTTTCTTTTTTTTTTCTTGAGGGTGTATGGTCAACCACAACTCAGATTTGAGAGACATTGAAACTTTTATGAGAGATACTTGAAGCTCTTTTGAGAGAGAGACTATACTCTCTTTTCAATATATTATATTTGTTTATTTTCTTTTTGAATGTTGAACTGACTATGTGGGTTTATATTTGAAACCACAGACAACAGTGAGCTTGTGGTAGAAATCTTCATAATCAGTTTTATTGTCTATTGTCCTTGTGATCTTGTAATTTACTTTATTTGTTGTTATGCTGGTGTGATTTTCTATAACTGAAGTAACATGAGCAGGACAAAACGCCTGATTTAAAAATGTTGTGTGTATATAAAAAAAAATATATATATATATTGTAGGCAATTTTCATTACAATAATTGAGTTTGTTATAAACAGGCATCAGGAGGCAGCCCAGTGATCGGCAAAGTATCTTTATTGACTTCATTATGGTGTTGGGAGAAACAAAACTTTTCGAAACTCTAAATCAGTTGTATGGAGGGATTATCGGGTCAGATTGAAAACTAAAAGTCTAAAACTAAAGTTAATGATACACAGGGCAACTTTTTGAGCAATGTTGCTGGGCAATCTTGCCAAGCGATTGTTGCTTGGGCACTTTCCCATTGAAAATGGGCAATAAATTTCTATCTGGATAATTTAGATTGGTTGTGGGCCCTGTGTCTCATTTGGTTGCCCGTTGACGGCAACATTGCCCAGCAACATTGCCCAAAAAGTTGCCCTGTGTATCATCACCTTAAAAGTATTAAACGAAAACTAAAAGTCTAAATAAACTAAAAGTCTAAATCTGAAACTAAAAGTCTAAGTCGAAAACTAAAAGTCTAAGTCGAAAATGAATTTGGTATTTAGGATTGGGCATTTACTCATTTAGCCATTTAGGATTTAGGATTGGGTATGTTATGGCAATTTTAATTTTACAGTGATCAGCAGTGGAGATTACTAGGTCATGTGTTTCTATCGAACCTCCAATGTATGTATTGTGTTCTAATTTGGTTTTCAGTAATAATGAAATGGAATGTCACATGGTTTTGCCATATGCAGAGGGATAAGAGAGGGGGGACTTTTCTGTAATTTATGTATGTTTATATACCTGAGAAAGCAGGAGCGTGACACTCCCAAAACCAGACGAGCAAAAGACCTCGGACCTCCAGGTCTGAGGTCATCTAGGCAAGGGGGACTAAAGGGGTTAGTTAGTAATAAATCTGAACTAGCAATATGGGTCCCTTTGTCTGTGGAAAATTACTGAGAGGCAAGGCCTATAGCAAATAGCCTTGGAAAAGAACAGTATAAAAGATTGCTCTGGTTTTGTGTTCTGGGTGTCACTCTCTTGCACAGCGTAACTTCTGTGTACTAGATTGAACCTATTCTTGCAAGAATAAATACTTCTCTTTTTATTAATTTGACTCTGAGTGTCTCTTACGCCGTGATGATGTTTTAATGAATTTTTTCCACAACAGGCATTTGAGGATTGAGGAGTGTATGCAAATAAGGAGGCGTGGGCCAAATACTGGAGGCTGGGTTTGAAATGGCTGGTGTGCAGAGGCACCTTATGGACAGCAGTGGGAGCTCCCAGTGGTAAGGAGCACACTGGCAGAGCATCCTCTTCAAAGTGAAAGTTGTCTGCCATCCATGTTGGCTGCCACATTAACAATGGCTGCTGCTTTCTCGTCGTCAGACCGATAGCACTCCTTTCACTGGTGACTTTGTGTGTGAGACCACATAAATGTTACAACGCTGTCATTAAGTTGAAGTTATCACATTATAAAGTACAGTCCTCACATTATAAAGTACAGTCCTCGCTCCAGCCCTGCTCACTCGCTCTGTTTGGTTTCATTACAGTGTGCTCCTTACCACTGGGAGCTCCCTCTGCTGTCCATATGGTGCCTCTGCGCACCCGTCATTTCAAACCCAGCTCCAGTATTTGGCCCACGCCTCCTTATTTGCATACACTCCTCAATCCTCAAATGCCCAATCCTAAATCCTAAATGGCTAAATGACTAAATGCCCAATCCTAAATACAAAATGCTCTATCCTAAACACCAAATTCCCAATCCTAAATACCAAATTCATTTTTGACTTAGACTTTTAGTTTTCGTTTAAGACTTGTAGTTTTAGACTTTTAATTTTCAACTGACCCAATAATCCCTCCATACAATTGAACCAGTTGCTTAGAAAAAATGATTCACTCTTTCGAAGCGCTCAAATTGTCACACCCTGGTGACCCCTGCTGGTCAGAACAGTGTAAATACAACAAAAACTCAGGCCAAACATGCATAAAAGTAGCTTTTACAAACCAGTTACAAATGTTTTATTGAAGGTGTAATTTATTTAATACCATTAAATATTATTTAAGTTAGTAAACAAGTTTTGTTTGTTTTGCAGTCAGACCAATAAGAGACTATTAACTGTAACTCTTACTTTTTTATTATACAAATGCATCAAATACCTAAAAATGTATAAAAATTTATCCGAGGTCAGGTTCATGTATTACAGAGATCATCGCCCCTTAGCGGCGAACCATTGACATTTCGAACTCAACTGAAATCACATTACAGTGGCAGTTTCAAACATGCCCTGAATCACTGGTTCGAAAACTATCATTGGGAAAGGTTTCGAAGTTTCATGTGTATGGAAATTCACTTGAGACTTTTAGTTGAGTTTCTGAATGCAATGTTATTTTTGAACCATTATACTAATTCAGAACAACATCATTTCAGACATAACAATAACAACACATGAGAGTGAAAAAAAGCATGAAACCATGAAGTTAAAACATATCAGCAGAGAATGCATGTGAACTCAGAGATGTGAGTCAAGGTCCTATGAGCTCTAACATTTATTCCAGTAGATACGGTTATTGATCATCGTTTTTTGGGAACATTTTCATACACAGCCTCCTTCTTTGATTTCTGCAAGGAAAAATGCAGTCATATTTAAAAACAAACAAACAAACAAAATTAACAAATTTTGGCTTCAAATTTAAATACCGTATAAAAATAACTGTTTCTGTAAAAAAAAAAAAAAAAACTTCTTTGACTGGTCATAGTTTTAAGATTTGAAAAGTGTTGTTGATTGTATGTATTGTTCAATGATTGCTGTTGTCTATATAATGTATAGTTTACATTTCTATCTGGAGCATAGTTTATATTTTCTAGTTGGCATTCCTTCCATGGAAACCCAAATTAGGATATTTAACTCGCTGTGAAGATAAACTTACTTTCTTTGGAGAAACACAACAGGAGTTAAACTTACATAAGCAGAAATTTAGAGACTGACAGTGACATGCGGGTTTGTAACAGTACGGTGAGTAAATAGTAAATTTATGTTTGGATGAACTAATCACTGGTAATTTATCAATAACATCCTATTGCTAACTGCTTGCAAATAGATTTTGAGTTGTGCTAATTAATTTGTAGGACTGCAAAATGGAAATACTGTATGTTTACACTGAGGTACAAACAATACACAGTGTTTTTTTAGCTATTAGATTAATATTACTCACAAAAGCTTAAATCATACTGACTGACTGCAAAAATTTTGGTAACGCTTTAGATTACAGCCCGGAAAGTACTGCGTAATTAAAGCGATTTTACAGTGTAACCTTCGGTAATTATAGTGTACCTATAACGTATACAATATAAGTATAAGGGAACAATATTTTAAGTTTGGGGAATAAAGGAGTAACAAAGAATTAAAAAATAATTTATACTGTAAGTATTATAGAACTAAGGGGTAGGCCTACTTATTCTACTATTATGATATAACAATCATACATTTGGGAGCAATTTAGCGAGAACATACACTGCGTACCTTTTTGAAATAATGGTGAACCAGTACATACTGTACAGCCTTTTTAAAAATTACAGGGTACATATCTATGCATTTATAAAGTAATATTTTTAACAAAAATGCACTGAAAATGAAAACTATTGCAACTTTTGCTTAAATAATGGGGAAAGATACTCTTGTTGCATGTAGTAGTGCTTGTTACCCCCTTGTTCCATGTAGTTACTGGGTAAGTGTGACAAGTACTGGGCTGTAAATTAAAGTGGTACTTGTTACCCTCTTGTTCCATGTAGTTACTTGGTAAGTACAATAGAAATTCATACACACAATCTTATATCACTGACTCGAAAACCATTATTTATTATACAAGCACCACTTACCCTGTAACCACATCAAACAAGATATATTTCCCAGTATTTAAAAACATTGCAATAGTCTTAGCTTTTCTTGCAAAAAGGTACGCAGTGTATGTTCTCGCTAAATTGCTCCCAAATGTAAGATTGTTGTATCATAATAGTAGAATAAGTACCCCTTAGTTCTATAATACTTACAGTATAAATATTTTTTTAATTCTCCTGGTTGTTACCCCTTTATTCCCCAAACTTAAAATATTGTTCCCTTATACTTACATGAAAGCACTTTATAGGTACACTATAATTACAGAAAGTTACACTGTAAATTCCTCTTAATTACACAGTACTTTCCGGGCTGTAATCTAAAGCGTTCTTGCAACACTGTCATAAATGATCTTACCTTTTTTCGTGTTTTTTGTTGACAGGATGCTGAATTATTTCTTTCTTCCTCACAGGTCTGAACTGCATTAATAATAATCGGAGACGTGTTAAAACAACAGTGTTTTTTAATCCTATATTGAAATTTGTACTTTAAAAAAGATAAATATTCGACTTCTGGATTAATTGCTTGCTCTCCTTACCTGTTTTTCTGCATTTCCTGCAGAAGATCACAACGACTGCAACCACAATCATCAGAGATCCAGAAGCAGCGGAGATCAACACTATCAGAGACACTGAGTCTGGAGGAACTGGAGGAGACTGTGTGTGCGCTGTAATTGATAAAGAAAGAAGTGAACGCATCAGTCTGATCTACAACAGAAGACAGAGATCAGGTCAGTAAATACACACATATATCATCAGTGCTGTGGTACCTGCACATGTGTGACAGAGTGTGTTGATGTCCAGATGTGTGGTCTGGTTGCTGATGGGATTGTTCAGCACACAGCTGTAGGTGTTTTTATCCTGATATTCCACCTCCAGAGGTAGAGAGAGACTGATGCTGAGATCACACACACTGATGCTGGACAATACACTGATTCCTGCGTACCAGGAGAGAGTCGCATCACTCACATTCAACACTGATGAACACACCAATGAACATGATGATGATGATGATGATGAAGAACATTGTGAAGAGTTTCTGCCGATGACAGGAACAGGCAGACGAACTGGAAAACATAAAAGAATAAAAATAAATATTAAATAATCTATAGATGGGCACAAGTCAAACGTGACAGCCATGATCGATCATGAAAATGATGATCGCCCTGACTTAAAAAAAAAAAATTGTCTATTGGTTATTGCGGAATTTTGGATGGTACCTGAGGTCTGATTGGTTAGTGTTAGCACGCCTTCCAAACCAGCGAAATCAAATGAAACTGGATTTGAAAGGCAGCTGCGTTTACATGGTTCAATCGGAATGAAATCAATCCGATTGATGAATCCGAACACGGTGTTTACATGAACGATAAATAAAGTAATCGGGTTGATGTGCGCGTTTATATGTCACAAGATTCAAATCGGAATTGATTTTTTGACATCCCAGCAAACATGCTTCTTTGGGGCCCGAATGGGGCCCTTGTGGGCAGCCCACTGTGGGCCCAGATACCGGCGTGAAATGCGGGGCACGTGTGGGCCCCACACTTTGGGACCCAGGTGGGGCCCCAGTGGGACAGCCCAAAAGTGTGGGCTGACTGTGGGCAAGCCCACAGTAAGTAGAGTGGGCCCCCATGGGGCCAGTTGTGGGCCCACAGCAAACCCTTATAGGGGCCCATGTGGGGCCATTGTGGGCAGCCCACTGTGGGCCCAGATACCGGCGTGAAATGCGGGGCACGTGTGGGCCCCATACTTTGGGACCCAGGTGGGGCCCCAGTGGGACAGCCCAAAAGTGTGGGCTGACTGTGGGCAGGCCCACAGTAAGTAGAGTGGGCCCCCATTGGGGCCAGTTGTGGGCCCACAGCAAACCCTTACATTGGGTTAAGTGTGGGCATACTGTGGGTACATTGGGTTAAGTGTGGGCATACTGTGGGTACATTGGGTTAAGTGTGGGCATACTGTGGGTACATTGGGTTAAGTGTGGCCATACTGTGGGTGCACTGGGAAAAGTGTGGGCATACTGTGGGTGCACTGGGAAAAGTGTGGGCATACTGCGGACAATACAAATATGTGTTGTAATATACCTGTGGCCTTAACAAACAAGATTAGTTTGGTTCTACTTTGCATTTGCCACAATACATGCAAAATAATTGCACTTGTTTAAAGTCGAAGTAGTACATTACAAGTCATATCTTTCAAATCATTTAATTTATTCAGTCATGTAAAAAATATATACAATACATTACCGTTCAAAACTTTGGGGTCAGTACGATTTTTTAAATAGCCCTACTTTTGAACAAAGTAATCCAGTCGTCAGCATGTAAATCGTGAAAAAATTCAGGAATGTTTGAACAGAACTGTCAAAAGAGCAGCATTTATTTGAAAAAGATTTTGAGTAAAAAAAAAAAAAAAAAAGTCAAAAAAAAAAAAATCATATAAAACCACATGAATCAATCCCCTCGGATACCGGAGTAACTTGCTCCTTCCACCATCCCAGTCTCTTGCATTAGGATCAGCATCAACCCCTTTGGATGCTGCTTCAGCTGTGTCAGCATCTAAAGTGAGAAAAAAAACAACAACAACAATTGAAATGTTAACATAAAAAAATTTATAAAAAAAAACGGGGGTTGTTCCAAGTGTCATTTATACACTTGTGTTTTCCCAAGGGTTAGGCCATTTCCACCTCAGAGAACAAAGAATCTTCTGCACTTTGACAGGAGGATAATTTGAGTTCCAGAAAAATAGTTACAGGTTTTTTTATTAATATTAAAAACAAACGTAAGTGGTGTTGTTGAGAGAGAAACATACAGAGAGTGAACCAATTGAGGACATGATGAAATGAGAGCATGAGAACAAAAATTATCAACACAATATATAATTCTGTCAACTTGTACTCACACTCATGTCATTCCAAACCTGAATTATTTCTTCTGTGGAAGATTCTTCTGATATTTCGAAAAATGACTCAATAAAAATTCAATGGGATTTTCATTGTATGGACAAAAAAGATTAAACATTATTCAAAATTCTTCTTTTGCATTCCACAGAAAAAAGTAAATAATACATGTTTGGAACAACATGAAGAACAATCCCTTTAATGTCTTTATCAAGAAATCATTGATGGCTTTAACTTGCAGCATGAATATGTCATTTTTATCAAAAAGAAAATACAGAGAATGTGTCTGACAGTCAAAAATGTACTTACACAGAAAAAGAGTGACCTGTGCTCGAGTGGCTCTCTGTTGGGTTTATTTAGCTGTTTGACACACAACACAATTAAGGAAAAAAGAGAGAAGACAACTGAATATTAGTAATATTACATATTACATAAATCTATACAAATAAAAATTATTATTTTTTTCATCAGTGATTATTGACTAATTAATATGTCAGGAGTTCTCAACTCTGGTCCTCGAAGTGCACTGTCTTGCAGTTTATGTCCAGACCTGAACAATTTCACTTGATCTTTTAACCAAAAGAGCTTGATTAGGCTAGCTTGTTCAGGTGTGTTGGACTTGGGCCCTGTCCCAAATGGCACACTCCGGACTTGTGGACTTCCTCAGAGTCCACACTTCGGTGACGTCATGTAGTGGAGACCTATAGGGCCCTTAGCGTGAGTCCGCGAGGGCGCATTGAGAGGTATTTTTGGGACAGACTCGATCGTCACGCCGGAAACAGGAAGAAGGTCTCAGCTCAGACGTCGAAGCTGAATAAACTTAAAGGTCATCTCATAAGTCCTTTTATTAGAAAAATATCACAAATATCATTAAAAAAAATTACAATCTTTAGCATCGAGAACAGGATTTATTTTATTTTCCCAAATCTTATGTCCATGTGAACTACACAGCCTGCTTTTACAGTTCTATAATTGTATATGCCACCTGGGCATTAGAATAGATATCATGGTTATGTAAATGATAAATACAGTTGTACATAATAATACATAATGTTCAATTTTAACACAAAATTAAAATGTAAATGAGTTTAAGAAAAATGTATAGGTTTCAATATTCATACTACGTTTATATGACTCAGTAAAGCCATGACATTCGGTTCTATTTATGTAATGAATCATAATGCGATCGTATTATTTAACAAGCTATTATTATGTTTGAGATATCAACCACTGGTCGATAATGTTTGTATAAACTGTAAGTAACAACTGGTAAAATGTACGCATATGTCATAAAGCCATGTTAACAGTCCGTGAGCGAAATCTCCTCCCATCCGTTTTCTGATTGGCATTTCGCAAGGATTTCTGGGTAGTTAAAGTGCGTGGAGCCTGCATCTATGCGGGCTTCACGGAAGACCGCTTCAAGGGTACAAAGGGGGCGCTGCTGAGCACACTTCAGAGCGTTAAAATGCTAAATGGGACGGCCTACGGACTCGTAGACTCGGCGAGCACGCGCAATTCAAGTCCACGAGACCGAAAGTCTGCATGAAGTGCGCCATTTGGGACAGGGCCTTGGACCAGGGTTTGGTGCTAAAGTCTGCAGGACAGTGGTCCTCAAGGGCCAGAGCTGAGATCCCCAGCAATATGTTCTGAACATGACTAGATGGATCACTTACAGCACTGGTGTCCAGTCCTGGTCATGGAGGAGTTTAGCTGTCTGTAGTTTCTGCTGATCCTGAAGACCTCGATCAACTGGTTCAGGTCTGCTTAACCGGGGTTGGAGCTCAATTCTGCAATCAGGATTAGATGGCAATGAATACTGAAAAGAGAGAGGACAAACAACATTTTAATGTTAAAAACCCAGTTTAAACTTTTATTCATGAATATGTACAATAACATCTAAGAATGTATGCTACATGACACCACTGTACTGACAAATACAGTATTTGTTCAGTGGGTGAGGAGCATCTCATTTAAAAAGTTTGATACCCAAAATATTAACAGATAACATAAGCAAAATGTTTATGAAAATACAGTTATATATATGGTGTAAAGAAAGTTTTTGTAAATGTCTATGACAAATCTACAATGCAAAAACTGAGAATGTGTCAGACAGTAATTCCAACAGAATACTTACACAGAGCAGTAGTACCGATTATCTGATTACACACAAGGAAAAGGGAGAAAAAGAAACAAATATTAATATTTCAGTGAAATATTTACAGTATCTGTATGGATAAACGTTGATGAAATGTATACATTCAAAAGAAATTATTACATTCATATTTAATGTTATTAAATGAATGAATATTATTTCATGGCCTACATGTTTTACTTCCATTATATTTTTTCATAATTAAGTTAATTAAATATTACAGATGGTTGATTTCATTTCAGTTATCTAATAAAGTTAGAATAGTAAAATCTGTTATTTTTAACTCACGTTAACATGATAGTTATGCCGTTATGTAAATAGCCTCTGATTTGCTGTCTGTCAACGCGCAGTGTTTACAGGTGTCTATCAATTATGAACCGTCATAATCATATTTAACGAGATGTAGTTAGAGTGTGTAGCTAATGTATTCTATTTACACTACATAAATACTCGTTTAACGTTACATCGCTATTTAAAACTTTAAAACAAAGACATCACTGATTCAGCCGGGCCATTGTGTTTAGCTCGGCCCTAGTTCATCGCGTAAACGGTAAAACAATAATGAACCAAATTATACGTTAATAGCACCAAAAGGTATGTAAAACACTTACATTACACTTACACTTACACAAACTTGAATTCATTTAGTTTTAAAGTATCTATTACCTCGGAGATTACCAAAAACGGACTGTCTGAGCAGCTAGTAGACCGTTAAAACCGTTTCATTTAAACAGCAGCAGAGCAACGTTAGCTAAATCAGATAACAATAAAATGAGTGTAATTTAATACCAATTAATTAATTCATTACCATTTTGACCCGTTTCACAAATTTTAATAGAAAACTCAAATTACTATGGCAATTAAAAAAAACTTACCTGTTTGGTGCAAAGCTGGGCTGTACCAGTCGAATCCAGAAAGACAGCTCCTTTCCTTAGCGATGGAAACGTCCAGCAGTCTCATTGGTTAGAATTAATCACGTGATGACGCCAGCTACTATTACTTATTATTTTCTTTTGTAGTTTCAGAAATATATATATATATATATATATATATATATATATATATATATATATATATATATATATATATATATATATATATATATATATATTTCTGAAACTACAAAAGAAAATAATATATATATATATATATATATATATATATATATATAATATTATACTATACTAATAAATACATCACTGATTGATTAATTTATATATATATAAATTAATCAGTGATGTATTTATTAGTATAAAAATATATTATTTAATAATAATAAATACATCACTGATGAATACCAAAACAAATCAGTCAACCATTTGCATTGTTTTATTGTGACAAATAAGTTAATTTTATTTAATAAATATGGTAACACTTTCTATGCAGACCATGCTTATGATTACAAAAAACTGCTCAAAACCCACCAGCTCGCCTACAATCTATAATAGCACTCTCATCATTGTTTGTTTGTTTCATTTGTAAAGCGTCTTTGAGTTCCTTGGAAAGCGCTATATAAGACTGATGTATTATTATTAATTATTATTATTATTATTATTATGAATTATAACTCCCTTTATACTTTTTTAGGAGCAATATTACTATTATATAAGTATATTTATAAAGACTCATTGAGACCTGCATTATAAGATATACCTAGTTAAATTTATATTAATTTTTATAATTCCATTTAAGCCACTCATTTGCTCTTTCAATGCGCATGCTCATAATCCATTATACACTGATTCATAAGTATTAATTAGTCAGTTTTATGGTTCTATGAATGTATTTATAAAGATGCAACCTGCATTGCTATAATGTTGTTATGTTATTTATGAATGTATTAATATATAAGTGCTGTGATTTATTGAGGTCTAACAGTCTAATGGTGTTTAAACTATACTGTAATGTACTGGTCTGTCTGACTTTATCAGTCTGTCTGGGAACAGCTACTACAAGCAAACAGGTAAAGATACTACTTGTCTTGCCATCTTGTTGACTGTCTGTGTGCAAGTATGGGATGACTGTTGAATGAAATAGCATTTATGACATTTAACGGGATCGTTAAAATAGGTTGATTAACCCTGAGCTTCTAATCTTAAAACAATGATGTAACTGTACTGTTATGGAGGTTGCCCACAGTAAACCCTCATGGTGGCCCCACAGTGAAAAACTAAAAATAGGTAAATCCTAATGGGGGCCCAAATGGGCAAAACTCCTATGGGCCCCGCATGGGCTAACCCACTGGGGGCCCGTGTGGGTTTTATTTGGGCAAACCCACAGTGGGTTGCCCACAGTAAATCCTAATGGGGGCCCAAATGGTCAAAACTGCTATGGGCCCCGCATGGGCTAACCCACTGGGGGCCCGTGTGGTTTTTTTTTGGGCAAACCCACAGTGGGTTGCCCACAGTAAATCCTAATGGGGGCCCAAATGGGCAAAACTGCTATGGGCCCCGCATGGGCTAACCCACTGGGGGCCCGTGTGGGTTTTATTTGGGCAAACCCACAGTGGGTTGCCCACAGTAAATCCTAATGGGGGCCCAAATGGGCAAAACTGCTATGGGCCCCGCATGGGCTAACCCACTGGGGGCCCGTGTGGGTTTTATTTGGGTAAGCCCACAGTGGGTTGCCCACAGTAAATCCTAATGGGGGATGAACTCACAATACAATATTATTGTCATACTCCAAGACATATGATAAAAGGTTAACAAAAAGTTTACTGTTGAATAAAATGCTAAATTGGATATTACATTTTGGGTGTAAATTAATTGACTTAATATTCATGATTCTGAAGCTGAAAATACAGTATTATTTTTAGACGAACTTGCACTCTGTCACTGATTAGATATATTTAAAATAATGTAGGCCACTTTTTACTGTAACATAAGACATTTGGCATTATGAGGACCCACAAATAGTCCCCCATTGCATAGGACAAATGATCTCTACTCACCATAGACAGAAACATTGAATATTTCTGATGTCAGTTTCAGTCCACTTATCTCTAGTTGATAAACTCCAGTATGTTGTTTTGTTGTTTTTGTGATGGTCAGAGATCCAGTTTGATCGTCCAGCTTCAGTCTGTCTCTGAATCTCCCATCAGGAGCGTGATCATATATAGCGAAGATTTCCCTTTTTTTCTTCATTTTAGCTATGAGAACCTTTTCAGCTCCAAATTTCCACAAAATGTAGTTGTCTTTACGTATTTGAGTATGAAAGTTTAGAGTAACAGAATCTCCCTCCATCACTGACACTGAATCACCAAACACACCTGATGAACAAACAGATTAAGGTTTCTGATGGTTTACAAAGCCTGAAATCACCTGCAGTTTGCAACTAAATTACTAAAGAAAGGTGAGCTATATGAATATAATTTTAATGGTGTAATGGAAAGTTGGGTTTTTCTGGAAGTTGTCAATACTTATCACATTTGGTAAGGGACATTTATCGATAAAACAGGTTTCCTACACCTTTTATCTAATGAATTTGTATATTTTTTAATAATAATGTTTAGAGATGATTTGCATTTGTAATCCTTGAAATTAGCATAATTTAAAACCCACAAAAATGTGGCTCAATGGAGGATTTGGTTTGAGTCTCCATTGGTTGAAGTTGCATTCAATGGAGCAACTTGACTTCCATGACTTTTATCATCTGTGAAGAATGTTACTGATATTTAGCAAAAAATATGTCAATTTATAACTTACCAGTCAGACGGCACCAGCACAAACAGAACAAAACAAACATTGTGACACTAGCATCTCATCTTAGTCAAACTGAAACCTGCAAAGATGTGGTTGTGGTTGTGGATGTGGATCTGTTTGTAGGTGGGCATTTATTAGGTAAAATTAGAAGAAAATCAGAATAGTGTGTACATCTTACTAAATTTCATGCTGAATTAGAGCTTTTTGATTAGATATTTAAATGGTTTTATAATCCACTTTCATTCAAATCAATCAAAATTAAATCAATTATAAATTATTGTGTATGGTTTCAACAATTAACACCATCTGCAAACTCATGTTGTGACACTAGCTGCTCATCTGAGTCAAACTGAAACTGCTGTGGTCGGTTTTCTACAGAAATGAGGTTTGATCTGCGCAAAGATCTTTTAGGTGAGAGGGGGCATTCAGTGTATGTGTGTTTAGTTTGTAGGTGAAGTGTTTCTTCCTCTCCTGCTTTTAATGAACCTAGCAGTTGTTTCCCTCATAAAACAGCTTTTAAAGTAAAATAAAATAGAAATACTGAATGCATAAAAAAACTGTCAAATCTGATTCACAGGTCAAACATGATGACATACACAACATTGACAGCCAAGCAATAGCTGTAATTTGCTGGAGGGACATGTCCCCACCACTTTACATTATGTGGTACAGATGTATCTAATACAAAGGAAACGTCTCGGTTACGTATCAGTTACGTATCAGGTTCAACAAGTCCTCCAACCCATACGACTATTTAGGTCGTTTGTGACTGCCTTCAAATACGACACATAAGAGCGTTTCCTAAATTTGCGCCCCTACCGGCAGCTGGAGATATGGAGAAATGCATTATAAACTTTGACTTTCGCCTCAATGCATTATGTTTTTTTTTTATCTACCTGCTAACGTTACCAGTTTACGTCAAACTCTCCCAGCTATTCAAAGTAGTTTATTGCTATAAAAATATATCTTTTTGATGACTTCATCACACGTACAGGTAGGGTTTCCATCCGTCTAATAGTCCCGTGTTTATGAATGAAACGATGTCGTGTTTCAAATCGGTATTTATATTTCAAGCTGTGTGACGTTCATTCAAACGGACGCCAGCATTATAAAGTTAGTTTTCATTGTGAGATTCAAACATTGAAATTTGCCTGTGTTGGGAAAGGTATCATGCAAAAAGTCCACACATTTACTAGCCTATGTTTTACCAGTAACTTAACTGTCGATCCGCCATGTCATGTGTAGTAAAAGCACAGTAACGTTATACCATGCTTCTTCCACCGTAACTGTAACCATGGTAACCACAACACTTACAATGCTTTTACCACACTAACTGTGTTTTTATTGTGTACTATTGTAGTTAAAGCACAGTAACACAACACTTAACATGTTTTTTTTTTTACCAGTTACTGTAGTTGTAATGTGGTATTTGTAATTAAAACACAGTAATACACCATGATTTTACCACAGTCTGTGTTTTTACTGTCTACTATTTGTAGGTAAAGCACAGTAACCACAGCACTTGCCATGGTTTTACCACAGTAACCATAGTTTTACCGTTGTGTTTGTAGTTGAAACAGTAACACAACACTTACCATGGTTTTACCACAGTAACGTCTACGGTTACGTATGTAACCCTCGTTCCCTGAGTAGGGAACGGAGATGTTACGTCGGATGACGACGAATGGGGTTTCGCTTAGAAAGCCTATCAACTTCGAGTATTACAAAACGAGCCAATGGCAAAGAAATGCCATGGGTCTGCGGAATTTGCATGACGTAACTCCGCCCCACCTCGTGGGTATAAAAGGAGGAAGTCCGCAACAGCAGTTTATGTTTCTTCGCTGAGGAGCCAAGACTGAGCTCAGGCGATCCCCGCGGTACAGCGGAAAGTGGCAGGAAGACGTAACGTCTCCGTTCCCTACTCAGGGAACGAGGGTTACATACGTAACCGTAGACGTTCCCTTTCGTTGTCACTCCGAGTTACGTCGGATGACGACGAATGGGGTTACCAGTCTAATCACGCCACCTTCTCAGCTGTCTTCCAGTGCCCTGCGTAAATCGAGATCCCTGTCATAGACTGGACGAAGGACTCCATTTAACACAGGAATACCAAGGTACACTGGGAAGCATATCCCAAACTTAGGGGAAGTATGCAATTACTGCCAACCCAGAGGGGGGGAACTTAGAGAAGACACATATGACCCGAAGGAAACATATGGGAACACTGGGGTGTCCAGCCGCAGGTGGAATATTTCAACCCCAGGGGTGGCAAGGTGGCTTGCCAAGGGAAAGACACATGCTCGAGAGAGGCTTACAGTGGAAATACACATGTGGGGGTCGCTCAGGGGAGGGACCATGTACACGGGAGGCACCTAGCCGACGCGCAGGCAAGAGACACTGGCGCCGACGTCAGGAGTGCTGGAGGAGCTCAGGGCTTTCGGAGAAGCTCACCTGAGGAGAATATCGCACGTATCCAGTCCGTGGAGTGGAATGGCGAGCAAGCGAAGACACCTGAGCGGGTCCGGTACTAGCTAGTTGAAGCGAGTACATGAGAGGACACTGGCTCCACTCGGAGATTGTAGAATCTGGCGAATGTGTTAGGTGTCGCCCAGCCTGCAGCTCTGCAGATGTCTGTTAGCGAGGCGCCATGCGCTAGAGCCCAAGAGGATGCCACACTCCGGGTGGAGTGGGCCGTCACACCAAGGGGGCACGGTCGACCTTGCTGCTGGTATGCCAAAGCAATGGCGTCCACTATCCAGTGAGACAACCTTTGCTTGGAGAGAGCCTTTCCCTTCAGCTTCCCACCATAACAGACAAAGAGCTGGTCTGAGGTCCTGAAACACTGCGTCCTGTCTACATAGGCGCGGAGAGCGCGTACTGGACAGAGCAGTGCCAAGGCTGGGTCTGCCTCCTCCGGGGGCAGCGCTTGCAGGTTCACCACCTGGTCCCGAAAGGGAGTGGTAGGAACCTTGGGCACATATCCGGGCCGGGGTCTCAGGATCACGTGAGAGAAAGCCGGTCCAAATTCCAGGCACGCTTCGTCGACGGAGAATGCGTGCAGGTCCCCTACCCTCTTGATGGAGGCCAGTGCAACCAGGAGCGCTGTCTTCATTGACAGGAACTTAAGCTCGACTGATTGCAGGGGCTCAAAGGGAGCCCTCTGCAGGGCACTTAACACCACTGAGAGGTCCCAAGAGGGAACGAGAGGAGGGCGAGGAGGATTCAGTCTCCTCGCTCCTCTCAGGAACCTGACGATCAGGTCATGCTTCCCCAGAGACTTACCTTCAACTGCTTCGTGATATGCGGCGATAGCGGCCACATACACCTTCAGGGTGGAGGGAGACAGCCTTCGCTCCAACCCATCTTGCAGGAAGTAAAGCACGACACTGATCGAGCATCTCCTGGGGTCTTCTCGGTGAGAAGAGCACCAGTTGACGAAGAGGTTCCACTTCAACGCATAGGCATGTCTCGTGGACGATGCTCTAGCGAAAGTGATGGTAGCCGCCACCCTGGTGGCAGGGTACTCAAACCTGCCTCGTCCGTCCAGGAGCCACACGTGGAGCCTCCAAAGATCGGGTCGAGGGTGCCAGAGGGTGCTCCGTCTCTGAGAAAGGAGATCCTTCCTCAGAGGAATTGGCCAAGGAGTTGCTGTCGCGAGGAGTACAGTTCGGAGAACCAGGTCCGGGTGGGCCAGTACGGCGCAACCAGAATGACCTGAATGAATGATCGTCCTCCTTGATCTTGCACAGGGTCCGTGCGAGAAGGCTCACGGGTGGAAACGCATATTTGCGTAGGCCCCGCGGACAGCTGTGCGCCAGTGCATCCGTGCCGAGCGTGCCCTCGGTCAGGGAAAAATACAGGGCGCAATGGGTCGAGTCGTGAGAGGCAAACAGATCTATCTGTGCGTCCCCGAACTGGTCCCAAATCAGCTGAACCGACTGGGGATGGAGTCGCCATTCTCCAGGGAGGGGCTGAAGCTGTGAGAGCTCGTCGGCTGCACAGTTCAGCGCTCCGGGAATGAAAATGGCTCGAAGCGACCTCAGATGCTTCTGACTCCATAGGAGGAGGTGGCGGGCGAGTTGTGACATACGGCGGGAGCGTAGACCACCTTGATGGTTGATGTACGCAACAGTCGCGGTATTGTCTGAACGGACTAGCAAGTGTTGACCCCGGAGCAACGCCCGGAAGCGGTGCAGGGCAAGACGTACTGCCAACAACTCGAGGCAATTGACATGCCATAGCCGCTGGGGTCCTGTCCAGGAGCCCGAAGCAGCATGTCCATTGCACATGGCGCCCCAGCCCGTGGTGGAGGCATCTGTTGAGACAACAACATGCCGGGAAGCTCGTTCCAGGGGGACACCCGCCCTGAGAAAACTGAGGTTCGACCACGGGGTGAGGAACTGACGGCAGGTCGGAGTAACTGGTACCCGGAGCGTGCCTTGTTGCCATGCCCACCTCGGGACTCGGTCGCGAAGCCAAAGCTGAAGCGGTCTCATATGAAGCAATCCGAGCGGCGTGACCGCGGCTGCAGATGCCATATGCCCCAGGAGCCTCTGAAAATGTTTCAGTGGAACCGCACTCTTGCTCCTGAGATGTCTCAGGCAAGTCAGCAGTGACTGCGCGCGCTCGCTCGTAAGCTGCGCGGACATGGCGACCGAGTCGATGTCCATACCGGGAAAAGAGATCCTCTGCACGGGGCAAAGTTTGCTCTTCTCCCAGTTGACCCGAAGGCCCAGACGAGCTAGGTGCCGGAGCACTAGGTCCCTGTGTTCGCAAACCTGATCTCGAGAGTGAGCTAGGATCAGCCAGTCGTCGATATAACTCAGGATGCGAACCCCGTGCTCCCGAAGGGGAACAAGGGCAGCCTCGACGACCTTCGTGAAGATGCGAGGAGACAGGGCCAGCCCGAAAGGGAGGACCGCGTACTGGTATGCCTGCCCCTCGAAAGCAAACCGTAGGAACGGTCTGTGGCGAGGAAGAATGGAGACATGGAAGTAGGCGTCCTTCAGGTCGATCGCTGCAAACCAATCCCGGGGCCGCACGCATTCGAAAACGCGTTTGGCGGTGAGCATCTTGAACGGCAGCCTGTGAAGGGAGCGGTTCAGCACGCGCAAGTCCAGGATTGACCGTAACCCACCGGTTTTCTTGGGGACAATGAAGTAAGGGCTGTAGAAGCCGGACCTCATCTCAGCTGGAGGGACAGTCTCGATTGCACCCTTCGCCAGCAGGGTGGCAATCTCTGCTCTCATGATGGGGGCATTGCCACCGACCAAAGTGGAGCGGACTCCCCTGAAGCGGGGAGGAGACCGTGCGAACTGAATCGCATAGCCGAGCCTGATGGTGCGCGCGATCCAGCGGGACAGACGGGGAAGCTCTAACCAGGCTCCCAGGAACTGAACCAGCGGGATCATGCGGACGACAGGCGTCCCCCCGGAGGGGCAGCGAAGCGGAGTAACTGGCCCAGACGTGGACGGCATAGCGGCCCGGTGTGGGGGCACAGTTAGCAACCGCGCCCTGGCAGAGGGGGCCAGGGGAGGACCAGGCTGATCGTCCCGCGGGGGCCTGCTCTGCCAGGGGTATGGCGACAGAGGGGGACAGGGGCGAAGCGGTCCGTGGACGGCACGCCGTGTCAACCGCCTCTGGGACAGAGGGGGGCGAGGAGAGCACGGCTTGTGGGCGGCGCTCTGTGTCGCCCGAGAACTCTGTGGGCTCAGGGAAGAGAGGGTCGTTTCTGTCTTTAACCACTTTAGGGTGCTGCCCACCCGTGGGTGAGCAGCGGGGAGCGGAGAACAAAAGATTCTCCCCCGGCCCTCCACCAGGGGAAGGAGTGGTCCTGCTACCACCTCCTGAAAAACGACCATCTTCCCTGAGCAGCCCGTCTCAGGAGCGCCGCTTGGTCCGGCGTTTAGCGGGGGGCGGGGCGGGAGAGGGCTGTGGCGCCTTCTTGCGGCTTCCTCCGCGACCGGCCCGGGTTTGTGGAGGCTGCTGCGTGGGCCGGGCGGGAGGGGCGGGAACCGCAGGAGGGCGCCCTCGGCGGGAAACAGGACGAGGCTTCTGCCCGGCCGGCTGGGTGGAGGCAGCAGCTGGCCGGCGGGGCAGAATGTGCTTGATGGCCTCGGTCTGTTTCTGGGCGGTTGAAAACTGTTGGGCAAAGTCTTCAACCGCACCGCCGAAGAGGCCGGCCTGGGACAAGGGGGCGTTAAGCAGACGGGTCCGCTCCGCGTCCCGCATGTCAGCCAGGTTCAGCCACAGGTGTCTCTCCTGGACCACGGCTGTGGACATCACCAGACCCAGGGAGCGCGCGGTAACCTTCGTCGCCCGTAGAGCGAGGTCGGTAGCGGCGCGCAGCTCATCAAAGAGCCCTGGGTCTGTCCTACCCTCGTGCATGTCTCTGAGCATCTGGGCCTGGTAGACCTGCAGAGTGGCCATAGCAATCAGCAAACCATATATAATAGTATTATTTAAAATTGTTGCACTAGACCAGGGGTAGGCAAGTTAGGTCCTAGAGAGCCGCTGTCCTGCAGACTTTGGCTCCAACACTGAGAAAAACCTCACCTGCCTATAGCCTTAGTAATCCTGAAGACATTGATTAGCTTGTTCAGGTGTGTTTGATTAGGGTTGGAACTAAATTCTGCAGGACAGTGGCTCTCTAGGACCGAACTTGCCTACCCCTGGTCTAGTGCAACAATTTTAAATAATACTATTATATATGGTTTGCTGATTTACCACCTCCTAAATACATATTTTCTTTGGTTAGAACTTCACCCATCCACCCTGATGCTGTGCTGAAAAAGGCTCATCAGTGTCTTTACTTCCTCAGACAGCTGAGGAAGTTCAGTGTGAGCACCAAAACCCTCAAATCAACCCTCAATTTTACACTGTGGAGAGGATCCTGACTGGCTGCATCACTGCAAATGTCTACGAACTGCACAGAACACTGTTGGAGGTGAGCTTCCCTCCCTCCAGGACAAGGGAGTGTGTGAGGAAACTTCCCTTCCTACAGGTGTGTGTGAGGAAAGCACGGAGAATCCAGACACCCGAGCCATGGACTGCTCTCACCGTTACCATCAGGCAGAGGTTATCGTAGAACCCGCACCAGCAGACTGGACTCATACCAGTAACACACACACAGCAACCCCCACCCCCCAACCTCATATGCTCTACATTTTTTCAATTACACTGACTGGACTCTTACTCAGTATTATTCTGGACCCTGACATTCTATTTTCACTCATTCATACCGTACTGCACTGTATATGTATACTGTGATTATTTTGTTAGTTATTTTTTTCATTTTTCAATCTGTGTATAGTATAATATTGTACCATATATTGTTCTCTACTTGTATTGAGTCCCTAACATATACTGTGTATATTAATACTGTATGTGTTATGTAAATATTCTATACTTGTCATCCATACTGTCATTCTGCAGAGTTTGCAAAAAAGAATTTCATCACCTGCACTGTAAAAAAAGATTAGTTGTCTCAACTTAACTAAGTCAAGTCATCTTTTTGCTTTGACTGAGTTAATTTGAGTCAACTTATAGTGTCAAGTTTATTACACTTCAAAACACGAATTGATGCAACATGCAGTCTGTTGACTCAACTTCCTGTATCAAGTAATGTGGACTGGAAAACATTACTTAAGAGAACTAAAAAAAAAGATGTTGGTTGAACTTATGTTGGTAATTGACTGCATTTATATAGTGCTTTAAACAGACCCATGGCCACCAAAGCGCTTTACACATTGACTCACATTCACCCATTCATTCACTGATGGCGGTGTCAGCCATGCAAGGCGCCATCCAGCTCGTCGGGAGCAGCTGGGGTTAGGTGTCTTGCTCATGGACACCTCGACACTTGATCAGGTGGAAACGGGGATTGAACCACCAACCTTCCGGTTTGTAGACAACCTACATGAACCACTGAGCCACTGCCGCTCAGATTTTATCAAGTTAGGGCAACATTATTATTATTTTACTTGAGTTTACAGAAGAATTGTTGAGATTCATAGACCAATTATTGATGTGTGTGTGTGTCTGGCTAATCAAGAAGTTCAAAATGTTCTGAGTATAACCTTTTTAAAATCATTAATATTTTCTGGACGTTAAATCCCCGATAGACCTCAATCTGTAAAATCTCAATGACAACAAAATCAAAACAACAAGACATCAACCATTTAACAACTAAAGGCAGCAAAAGAGATCAGAAAATCGGACCGTTATATGATGACTGTGACTATTACCAAACAGTCATTGTCATCCTGTTGTCTTCAGCTTTGTGCCATAGCTAATGAATTTTAAAGACACAGCTACAGCAGCGAAAGAACAACTAATGTTCAAAAGTCAAGGGTCAAGAACCCAACTAAAGCAATCACTGATCACCATTATGGTAACATCAAATTAAAATAAAATGACATCTAAACCTCTGTCACCTTTTACTAAGAACTTCTGTAGACGTCTGACAGAAATAAAGTCAGTCTGGTTAGTAATAAGTGAAGCTGGTAATGCTGTTTGTACTTACTTTCTTACTTACTTTCGCCTACTACCCCTCCTGGGGCATAGGCCGCCAACAAGGGATCTCCAGGCATCCCTGTCCTGGGCCATTTTTTCCAGCTGACTCCAGGTCTTTCCCATGCTCTTTGTGTCTGCCTCCAAGTCTCGGCGCCAGGTATTTCTCGGTCGACCTCTGTTTCGCTTTCCTTGCGGATTCCATTTTAAGGCTTGTCTGGTGGTGTTTGTCGCTGGCTTACGTAAGGTGTGTCCAATCCATCCCCAACGTCGCTTCTTGATTTCCTCTTCTGCGGGTAGCTGGTTTGTTTTCTGCCAGAGTTCGCTATTGCTGATGGTCTCTGGCCAGTGGATGCGGAGTATCTTTCGCAGGCAGCTATTGATGAACACCTGTACTTTCTTGGTGATGGTTACCATGGTCCTCCATGTTTCTGCTCCATAGAGGAGAACTGCCTTGACATTTGAATTAAAAAGTTTTATTTTGGTCTTGACGGACAGTTCCTTGGAGCTCCAGATGTTCCGGAGTTGTATGAATGCTGCGCGCGCCTTTCCGATACGAGCCTTAACATCCACGTCAGTGCCCCCCTGTTTGTTGATGACACTGCCTAGGTAGATAAAGGCCTCGACCTCTTCCAGGGCTTCTCCATCAAGTGTAACTGGGGTGTTGCTGTTCGCATTTATCTTGAGGATCTTGCTCTTTCCCTTGTGTATGCTGAGGCCTACTCTCACTGAGGCAGCTGCTACGTTGTTCGTCTTTTCCTGCATCTGCTGTTGGGTGTGTGACAATAGGGCCAAGTCGTCGGCAAAGTCCAGATCATCCAGCTGATTCCAGAGCGTCCACTGGATCCCGTGCTTTCTGTGGGCTGTTGAGGTCTTCATGATCCAGTCGATCGCTAGAAGGAAGAGAAACGGTGACAGCAAACAGCCTTGCCTGACGCCGGTCCGCACTTGGAATGCTTCTGTGAGCTGTCCTCCATGGATGACCTTGCAGGTCAGTCCCTCGTATGAGTTTCTGATGATGCTGACGATCTTTGCAGGCACACCATAATGCCGGAGGAGCTTCCAGAGTATTTCGCGGTCCACACTGTCGAAGGCTTTTTCGTAATCAACAAAGTTGATGCACAGGGGTGAGTTCCATTCTATCGACTGCTCAACTATAATACGCAGCGTCGCGATCTGGTCAATGCAGGATCTATCCTTGCGAAAGCCGGCCTGCTGGTCACGGAGTTGGGCGTCGACGGGATCCTTCATCCTGTTCAGCAGGACTCTGTTGAAGACTTTGCCTGGTACTGATAACAGTGTGATTCCTCTGTAGTTCGTGCAGTTGCTAAGGTCACCTTTCTTTGGAAGCTTTACGAGGTATCCCTCTTTCCATTCTGCAGGCACTTGTTCTTCCTCCCAAATTTTCTCAAAAAGTGGGTAGAGCATCTCAACCGTTGTTTCTATGTCTGCTTTCAGCGCCTCTGCTGGGATGTTGTCTGGACCCGCTGCTTTTCCATTTCTAAGCTGTTTGATGGCCTTCCTTATTTCTTCTTTAGTTGGTACTTCACAGTCTATCGGCAGATCTGCGTTCGCTGGTTTTATGTCAGGTGGGTTTTGTGGTGTTGGCCTGTTCAAAAGTTCCTCGAAGTGCTCTACCCATCTGTTCCTTTGCTGCTCATCTCCCATAATTGGCCTTCCGTTCTTATCCTTCACTGGTCTTTCCGGTCTGCTGTACTTCCCTGCTAACTTCTTGGTGGTGTCATACAGTTCTTTCATGTTGTTCTCTCTCGCTGCTTCCTCTGCTGATGTTGCCAGGTCATCAATGTACTTCCTCTTGTCTGCTCTAATGCTCTTCTTCGTCTGCTTGTTTGCTTCTGTATATTCTGCTTGTGCCTTGGCCTTCTCTGCTCGCGTGCGACTGTTGTTTACAGCCATCTTCTTTTCCCTCCTCTCCTTGATCTTTTTCAGACTGTCTGCAGAGATCCACTCTTTATGCTGGTGTTTCTTTGTGCCAAGCACTTCCTGGCATGTCCCTATCACTGCTTCTTTTAACGTGTCCCACCTCTTTTCAAGACTACTGTCATCTTCTTCCAACATGTCTTGCAGAGCTTGGAATTTGTTGCTGAGGGTCACTTTAAACTCGTATTGCTTACTTGCATCTCTCAGGAGAGCTGTGTTGAACTTTTGTCTTGATGATTTCGCCGCCATCCAGTTTTTCTTTAACTTTAGCTTCAGCCTGGCCACCACCAAGTGGTGGTCCGAAGCCACGTCTGCTCCCCTCTTCACTCGCACATCCTGCAAGGACCTTCTAAACTTCTTGTTTATGCAGATGTGGTCAATCTGATTCTCCGTTTTGTGGTCCGGCGACATCCAGGTGGCTTTGTGAATGTTCTTGTGGGGGAATACGCTGCCACCAATGACTAAGTTATTTAATGCACACAGGTCTGCTAATCTCTCACCGTTTTCGTTCATGTCCCCAAGTCCATGGCACCCCATGATGCCTTCATACCCCGTGTTGTCCCTCCCAATCTTGGCGTTTAAGTCCCCCATCAGTATTGTGACGTCTCTCTCTGGGTACTTCTCCACTATAGACTGTAGTCTGTTATAGAACTGGTCCTTTGCATCTTCATCGCTGTCATTTGTGGGAGCGTAGCATTGTATTACGTTCATCTTTATCTTCTTTTTCTTGGTTCGGAAGGATGCTGTGATAATTCTTGATCCATGGGCTTCCCATCCTATCAGTGCTCTCTGTGCTTCCTTTGACAGCATCAGTGCTACTCCTTGGGTGTGGGGGGCATTTTCCTCTTCATGTCCGGAGTACAGCATCATCTCTCCTGACGATAGTCGCCTCTGTCCTGACTGTGTCCATCTAGTCTCGCTGACTCCAAGCAGGGTGAGCTTGAAGTTCTTCATTTCTGCTGCTACCTCAAAAGTCTTCCCTATCTCATACATAGTTCGTACGTTCCATGTTCCTATGTTTGTTGTCCTGGTATTAAGAAGGGTTGTCGGCCGTGCAGCTTCCAGAGACTTCCGGCTTTCACTACATGGCGTCATACTTCTTCTTGACGAAGTCCCATCTCCTCCCAGGGCTGAAATGTCCTGATCTCCTGTTGGCGTTTCTGTAGCTAGCGTTTTTTTTTTTTATAGGGTGGGGTAGCTAGCCCCACGCCCAACCCTCCTCCTTTTGCAGCCGGGCTTGGGACCGTCCTTGGCGGAGTTAAAAATGCTGTTTGTGGAGATGTTTAATCCTCCTCTGCTGAGAACTTTTGCTAAGATTTAATGTCTTTTATCTTGATTTCGTCTTTTTTTCTGTTCTTCTTGTTCCTATTTCCTTCAGGGATTCTGATTGTTAACAGCAGGTGTTCATCAGGGTCTCAATTAACTTAGAAAATTAACTGAATTATTCACTCAGTCAAGTGGACTATATTAGTGAACTAATGTAGGGAATAGTGAATGAGGGTATAGGGTGTGATTTTGAACACATCCTCTGAGTGTCGACTTTGAGCGCTGTTAATTCACAGTATATTCCTGTAGGCTACTTTCTCGAAAACGACAAATATCACCCCGAATGAATTTTTTCGTTGCATTCGTTGCATTTCGTTGTTTTAATGGAAAACAGCATGATACTGTAAAATTTGGCTGTTTTTTTACAGCAATTTTTTACAGTGTTGTTTACAATTCTCAATTCTCATGTAGATTCTTTGTAGATATTAGTTTGCTTACATTTTTGAAATCTAGTAATTTCTGTAAACTCAAGTAACTTGGCAATAGAGCATGAGAAAATAATAATAATGTTGCCCTAACTTGATAAAATCTGAGCGGCAGTGGCTCAGTGGTTCATGTAGGTTGTCTACAAACCGGAAGGTTGGTTGTTCAATCCCCGGTTCCATGACCAAGTGTCGAGGTGTCCATGAGCAAGACACCTAACCCCAGCTGCTCCCGACGAGCTGGATGGCGCCTTGCATGGCTGACACTGCCATCAGTGAATGAATGGGTGAATGCGAGGCAATGTGTAAAGCGCTTTGGTGGCCATGGGTCTGTTTAAAGCACTATATAAATGCAGTCAATTACCAACATAAGTTCAACCAACATCTTTTTTTTAGTTCTCTTAAGTAATGTTTTCCAGTCCACATTACTTGATACAGGAAGTTGAGTCAACAGACTGCATGTTGCATCAATTCGTGTTTTGAAGTGTAATAAACTTGACACTATAAGTTTACTCAAATTAACTCAGTCAAAGCAAAAAGATGACTTGACTTAGTTAAGTTGAGTCAACTAATCTTTTTTTACAGTGTGTACACACTTGGGTTCATGGTTTTGTGACAATAAAATTATTTGATTTGATCACATCTTTTGTCCATCATTTGTACTGTACTGTGCTCGATAACAATTGCAAATTGCTTATATACATGGAAGAAGAAGATTTTGATAGGGAGATAAATGTCATGATTATAACAACCCTTTTTTATTTCTCTCAAATATCATAACTCTTTATATGCTACTTTAGCTGTATTTATGCTGTATTATCCAGTAAAGTTTTGTACATGGTGTTGTATAATAAAATATGGTGAATATTATTTAATAAGGATTGTGTTTGGTAAATACACAATTAGATTTTGTAAAAAGACATAACCATGATTGTTTTAATTGAGACATGAACATTTGTCATATTAATGACATTTGGGACAATCATTTGCTAGAATGTTACCATTGTATATGTTTTAGGACTTAGATGCTGTGTCAAATACAGTAAATATGCCAAATTTCAGTTACATGAAGTGAAAGGCTGAAAGATGCATCACAAGAGACTGCATGGGCTATATTGTTACGGGCACTTCAGGCACACTGAGGATGATGTACCAGGGAAAGATCAACATGGATCCTGTACTATAAGCAGGATGAGCATTCAAATTTCTGATGTCCAGAACTTTTACATTATGATGCTTTGCAGTGCATTCATTTTTTGTTAAGACTTTTGAGCCATAAGTTACACTCTGTGTGTACTTGGACAGTATGCCATTCAGTAAAACAATGTTGTACAATGAAGTGTCACAAGTGTATTGGTTGTTTAAATTGATGTCTTTGTTTATTGTCAACACTATTCTTATGCTATGTTTACATAATGATGTTGACTTCACTTTTTTAAAAATTATATATATATATGAAAAGGTGGTATAAAGGCGTTTTAAAAAGTGCTTATAGTAAAATACCAAATTTTAGCCTGCCTCTCAAATATGTCTTAGAGGTTTGCACAATGACCATGATTAGATATATCCCTATGTTCAGTAAATATAGTATTTTTTTAAAATTTCTTTATTAAACGTTTTAAACTACATTACCCATGAGCCTCTATCATTATATGCAATTTGGCAGTAGTCTTTGTTTGTAGTTCAGTTAACTTATACTTAGGGTTAGGGTTAGGATCTCGGTAAAGGGGTAATTTCTCACAACAAATCAACTCCACATTGTTAACTTTATGTATTACTGACGTAATTATAACAGCAAAACATACTTTGCAACATTAAACGTTTAGTAATATGGGTTTAAAGATTGTCCAACCACAGCCAGTCCTGTAGGTGCCAAGGAAATGTCAAAGCCAATGACAACCCAGTTGAGCAGATGCGTCACACTTACTTGTCCATATATGGTCATTTATGACAGGATCTTCCAGGTTCTTGTGGTGAATGGACAAATTAAACATTTATTTGTCCCCATTAAATATAAAACTAAAATGACAGATTGCATTGTGGGGTTAACCTGATACAACAATAGATTACATGCAATAGAAAAATGTTGCAGTTGGATACTGTATGACAAATAAGTATTAAAATAATTCAAAAAGTTTCATTTACTTACACAAAACTAATCCTCTGATAATTATTCAAGCATTCAGTATTTCTTAAACAAAGATAAGTTCAGCTACTATTCAAATGAAGTGCTTCTATAACATTATTAAAGGTATATATTTAATCACTTCAGTGTTTCCTGGAAATGGATCCCTTACCATTATTAGCTAGTATAAATATAGGAATAAAAAAAAGCTCAAAAATAGCATAATGAATGGACACATTTTGTAGTAATTTCCCAATGTTTATTTATATGTCAAACTGTTTACATACAAAGATAAGCGCCCAGCACAGCATCCTCTGTCACACAGGTACTTCTCCAGTTTGCGCCACTATGTAGAAAACAAAAAAATAAGTTGGTTATATAAAAAAATATCTGCATTGAGGTAATCAATTATAGTGAAAAATAGAGAACTCTTTAAAAAAAACACTGATTGATAAAGTAACTGATATGTAACCAAAACCCTTTTAAAACAACAATGAATAGTATACAACATGTAATTTTGATTGGCATTTCAGATAGATGGAGAAAACTGAACTGGAATGATATATGTAAGAGATAATGTGTAAGGGACATTATCCCGCTTATTACATGGCTACCTACCAAATAAATCAATAATTTGACTCAAAATATTGATTTTAAAAGGAGTTTATTGATTTAAAAATGATTGTATTGCTTCCGCTAAAGAAAATAGCGTTTAGCGCTACGTCTCTATGGTTAGAATCCATTGCAACACTCTGTTTTTAATGGCAACGGTGTGTTATACTTAGCAGCGGTCTGTTTTTATAAATATATATTTATATATATATATATATATATATATATATATATATATATATATATAATTACACAATATGCAATTCAATAACATTAAGTTGAAACAATTAAGGAAATAATATTAAAAAGAAAGAAAATAGGTTATTTTTACATTACCATTTCCCCCCCTCTTTCTCTGTGTTGGCAAGTAGAATACAGTGGGAGGGATGGTGACAGGAGTGCTCACAGTAGAATCTGAGTGTTCACTGTAGAAAAGAAATTATTACAAGTAGACATGGTCAGAGTGGAAATTAGCAATAAGAGTGAAGAAGGGCTGAGAGCAGATGTGCCACACAAGACGGAGAGCGATGTGGAAGCTTTTGGATGGGTTGGGTCTTAAAAGAGCCATTGGGTTTGATATTGTAGAGAGCTGATGGAGTTTGATATTGTAGAGAGCTGATGGAGTTCGATATTGTAGAGAGCTGATGGAGTTTGATATTGTAGAGAGCTGATGGAGCAGACTAAGTAATTCGTGACAAATCCTGCAAGAAAGGACAAAAGAGAATTTTATTAAATCACATGATGAACTATAAAAACATTGACAGCCAATCAGGATCTATCCAACTTTAACCGTTTGTTGTGGATGTTAAAATAGTTATCATTATAGTTATTGTTCTTGGTGTTATGAACGAACTTAAAGGGTTAGTTCACCCAAAAATGACAATTCTGTCAGTAATTACTCACTCTCATGTTGTTCCAAGTTCCAACCCCGTAAGACTTTCGTCAATCAACCATAAGTTTATCAAGCCACGAGAATACTTTTTGTGCGCAAAAACAAGCAAAAATAACGACTTTATTCAACTCTTCATTTTCTTCTGTGTGGGCCTCTGAGTGAGTTTACGTAGTGTAACAGCGCAGTGCTTCTGTGTTGTACGTCACACGCATCACACACATGACCTGCGTCGGCCAATAGCGAGCCTACGTTCTGACGTACAACACAGAAGCGCTGCACTGTTACACTACGTAAACTCACTCAGAGGCCCACAGAGAAGAAAATGAAGAGTTGAATAAGTCGTTATTTTTGCGCACAAAAAGTATTCTCGTCGCTGGATAAACTCAAGGTTGAGCCACTGTAGTCACTTGGACTATTTTAAACATTGTCTTTTCTAACTTTCTAGGCCGGCAAGTTTCGATCCCTTAGCTTCTATGGAGGAGTGAGACAGCTCTCAGATTTAATCAAAAATATCTTAATTTGTGTTCTGAAAATGAATGAAAGTCTTACGGGGTTGGAACAACATGAGGGTGAGGGTGAGTAATTACTGACAGAATTTTCATTTTTGGGTGAACTAATCGTTTAAGTGATCTGATTAGGACAAGTTATTTGAAGATCTGATGCGTCACGTAACTTGTTAAACTAGCATTTCCAGACTCATGCTTCTTAAACAGATGTGGTCAATAAAAATCAACATGTGGAAAGATATCATGTAGCCTACTGTTGGTACGAGAAGAGACGGCGCCAATATGTAAAGGTTAATAAAGAATACAATGGATTTGATATGAACTTTCTGATATAAACGGTCCGACTACTTACAATGTGCAAGAGAGTTGAGGCAATGGCCAATGACAGCAGCTGGAGTAAAAGTCATAGAATTTTGTACGAGTGCACTTGCACAATATCATATGAATTTGCTGACTTGGTCAGTTGAACGAACTATTACTTCTTCGACATGACGCTTTATTGTGGGTTCTTACTGATGGGGTAGTGTAGTATGTAAAACAAAGTTTAAGAAACATCAAATGCTGTGCAAAATGTAACTGCAGTAATGTGCAATCAAGGGTTAAGACCAACACAGACATACCAATGGAAACACTTGCCTTTGCAGCTTTTTTCCTTCTCCATAAACGCACAAGATGGCCGAATTCATCCCTCTCCACGAAGACAGGTTTAACAAGCCCTTGACAGCACTTCCTTTTCAGCTGAAACAAAGAGAAATATATACATGTTGAGACAGAGTGTTAAAAATGATCCGTGACCAAATTATTTGAGAGGAAGGACTTTAAGGAAAGTTAATAAAACATAAAATAAGGATACATTCATTAAAAGCAAATCAGCTATAACTAAATGTGTTCAACATTACCTAATTTGAAGGACTTGTTCAGCCTCCCTGGCAGCTTCTTCAAGATCAGCACTGGGAGCTTTGAGTTCAAGTTCCCTAATAGCAGCTTTCTGACAGAATTGATCAAATTTTGATTTTTAAAAATATTCCATGATGAAGAAGAGAAAGAAAGAAAGCAAAAATATGTGTAAATTAATTACAGTTAAAAAAAAAACTGAGAGAGAGAGAGAGAGACAGACACAGACAGAAAGTGAGTTTTTGCGAGAGATGGCCTCTTAAAAGAGCTGTTGGATTAAAGGTTGTTGTGGGAGATGGAGATGGAGGAGTATGTGATCTGAAGTAACTGCAAGACAGAAAAAGAATATTGAATTACAATTACATTACAAAAAGGTATTAAAGGCATGGCCAGCGATGTGGTTATTGTAGTAAAACCATGGCAAGTGTTTTGTTACTGTTTCAGCTACAAATACCACAGTAAAATGACAGTTACTCTGGTAAAACCATGGTAAGTGCTGTGGTTACTGTGCTCTAACTACAAATAGTAGACAGTAAAAACAGTTACTGTGGTAAAAGCATACAAATACCACAGTAAATCTAACGTTACAGTTACTGTGTTAAATCCAAGGTATGTGTTGTGGTACTGTGCTTTAAATTCCACAGTAAAACTACTTAACTTAGGTAAAACCATTGTAAGTGTTGTGTTACTGTGTTTACAAATACCACAGTAAAACCACAGTCTTAAAAGCATGGCGTTGTCTTATTTAACTAAAAATTCCACAGTAAAACTAATTACTATGGTAAAATGTATGGGCACAGTGCTTTAACTAGCAGGATCGAGCTAATATAGCCTACTGTGGTAAAATCACATTCATTCAGTGGCATTCGCAACTGATTTGTAAAGAAAAAAACATCAAACTACACTTACTTACACATGAATTGCCGACAGTCACAACGATACATTAAATAGATCTTTAAAAAAAATAAAACAGATATTGATTACGGCGTTCAGGGTCATTCTTTCTCTTGCCGCATTTTGTTTTTATTGGTAATGACAGTCAAAGGTCATTTGATGACGACACACCCGATAAACGAGACTGTCATATAAGACTGCTAGAGGGCGCTTCATTTTAAAACGCCACTATAGGTCGTAATACGCTGCATGTACAAACGACATATGGGGTCGTTTTTCGGAGGAGGACAGTCTCATCAGGTTACGTATCTCGGTTACGTATCAGAAGAGCCTCTTCTCAATATTATTAACTCATCTTTATCTTTAGGTCCAAGAACGTTCAAGCTGGCAGTTATAAAACCTCTTATTAAGAAACCACAATTAGATCCAAATAACCTAGCAAATTACAGACCCATTTCGAATCTTCCATTTATGTCAAAAATATTAGAAAAAGCTGTGTCCGCTTAACTCGGCTCTTTCTTGCAAAAAAACGACATCTATGAAAAGTTTCAGTCTGGATTCAGGCCACATCATAGCACTGAAACTGCGCTTGTTAGAATCACAAATGATTTACTTTTAGCTTCGGACCAAGGCTGTATCTGAGTACTAGTTTTACTTGATCTTAGTGCTGCGTTCGACACTATAGATCACACAATACTCTTAGATCGACTACAAAATTACACTGGTGTTCAAGGACAAGCATTAAGCTGGTTCAGGTCATACTTATCTGACCGCTACCATTTCGTCTACATAAATAGAGAAAAATCGATTATAACTTCGGCAAACTACGGAGTGCCGCAGGGATCTGTGTTAGGCCCTTTATTATTCTCAATATATATGCTGCCACTTGGTAATATTCTAAGGAAACATGGAATTAGTTTCCATTGTTATGCTGATGACACTCAAATATATATTTCATCACGGCCAGATGAATACGCTAAATTATCCAAATTGACAGATTGTGTTAAAGATATAAAAGATTGGATGACGCGTAATTTTCTTTTATTAAATCCAGACAAGACAGAGGTAATACTTATCGGTTCTAAAAACCGTCCACAAAACCTTTCACAGCACGACTTTAACATAGTAGGATGCCCTGTTACTTTATCCGCTACAGTAAAAGACCTGGGTGTTACATTAGACTGCAACCTGTCTTTTAAAAAGCATATTTCATATGTTACAAAAACAGCCTTTTTCCACCTTAGAAACATTGCTAAGCTACGTAATATGCTATCAGTCTCTGATGCAGAAAAGTTAGTTCATGCATTCATGACCTCGAGACTAGATTACTGTTATGCTTTATTAGCTGGTTGTCCTGCGTCTTCAATAAACAAGCTACAGTTAGTCCAAAACGCAGCCGCTAGAGTTCTTACTAGATCAAGAAAATATGATCATATAACACCGATTTTATCATCACTTCATTGGTTACCTATAAAGTTCCGTATTAAATACAAGGTATTGCTTTTGACTTATAAAGCTCTAAATGGTTTAGCTCCAGTCTATTTAACGGATCTTCTATCGCCTTACAATCCATCGCGCTCTTTAAAGTAGCAGTGTGTAATTTTTAGCGGCATCTAGTGGTGAGATTTGCGAATTGCAAACAGCAAGTCACTCGCGGCCTATCCCTCGGTTTTCAAACTTGAATGAGAAGCTACGGTGGCCGACGTAAGACAAAAGATGTCGTCGTCTGAGTCTGAGTCAGCAGCAGAGAGTAGTAAGTCAAGCAATGAGGTTTCTTTAGTGCTGTTTGTTCGCTTTCGGCTACGGTAGACACATGACGTCACAATTTGTCGACCTTCATAGAAGGGGATTCCCGCGCCTATGTAGATATAAATGTCTCATTCTAAGGTAATAAAAACATAACGGCTCATTGAGTAAGGTCTTTATACACCACTGAAAACATAGTTATGGATCTTATATTGCATTTCTGTCAATAGATCCTAAGAAATATCACACATTGCACCTTTAAGATCACTAAATTCGAGGCTTCTGGTCATTCCTAGGATATCCAGATCCACCAAAGGAGGCAGAGCATTTTCACATTTAGCTCCGAAGCTCTGGAATAGCCTTCCTGATATTGTTCGTTGCTCAGACTCGCTCTCCCAGTTTAAAACTAGACTGAAGACGCATCTATTTAGCCAGGCATTCATATACATTTTTTATCTTACAGTTACTGTAAATTCAGCCTCTAGTTCATAAACGCCAGAGGAGAACTGGCCCCCGACTGAGCCTGGGTTCTCCCAAGGTTTTTTTTTCTCCATTGGGTCATCTGATGGAGTGTTAGGACACCATTAGGTCACTGGATGGAGTTTTTCGGTTCCTTGCCACAGTTGCCTTTGGCTTGCTCAGTTGGGGATATTCAAATTAATTAACCAATCATACCATTGATCAGCTCTACCAAACTTGGATGTCTTTTTTCCAGTAATAAACAAACATTGTTAAGTTGTTTTGATTGATACTGTGAAGCAGCTTTGATACAATCTGTATTGTGAAAAGCGCTATATAAATATATTTGACTTGACTTGACTTGACTTGACGTATGTAACCCTCGTTCCCTGAGTAGGGAACGGAGACGTTCCGTCGGATGACGACGAATGGGGGTTTCGCTTAGAAAGCCTATCAACTTTGAGTATTACAAAACGAGCCAATGGCAAGGGAAATGCCATGGGTCTGCGGAATTTGCATGGCGCAACTCCACCCCACCTCATGGGTATAAAAGGAGGATGCCGGCAATATGCAGTTATGTTTCTTCGCTGAGGAGCCAAGACTGAGCTCAGGCGATCCCCGCGGTACAGTGGAAGTGGCAGGAAGACGGAACGTCTACGTTCCCTACTCAGGGAACGAGGGTTACATACGTAACCGAGACGTTCCCTTTCGTTGTCACTCCGAGTTCCGTCGGATGACGACGAATGGGGATACCAGTCTAATCACGCCACCTTCACAGCTGTCTTCCAGTGCCCTGCGTAAATCTGAGATCCCTGTTGTGAGACTAGCACGGACGAAGGACTCCTATTTAGCACAGGAATACCAAGGTACACTGGGGAGCACATCCCATATCTCAGAGAAATATGCAATTAATGCCAGCCCAGGGGGGTGGGACTTAGAGAATACACATATGACCCAGAGGGATGCATATGGAGAACACTGGGGTGTCCAGCCGCAGGTGGAATATTTCAACCCCAGGGGTGGCAAGGTGGCTTGCCAAGGGAAAGACACATGCTCAGAGAGGCTTACAGTGGAAATACACATGTGGGGGTCACTCAGGGGAGGGACCATGCACACGGAGGGCACCTAGCCAACGTGCAGGCAATCGACACTGACGTCGACGTCAACAGTGCTGGAGGAACTCAGGGCTTGCGGAGAAGCTTACCTGAGGAAATATCGCACATATCCAGTCCGAGGAGTGGAATGGCGAGCAAGCGAAGACACCTGAGCGGGTACGGTACTAGCTAGTTGAAGCGAGTACATGAGAGGACACAGGCTCCACTCGGAGATTGTAGAATCTGGCGAATGTGTTAGGTGTCGCCCAGCCTGCAGCTCTGCAGATGTCTGTTAGCGAGGCGCCATGCGCTAGAGCCCAAGAGGATGCCACACTCAAGTGGGCAGTCACACCAAGGGGGCACGGTCGACCTTGCTGCTGGTATGCCAAAGCAATGGCGTCCACTATCCAGTGGGACAACCTTTGCTTGGAGAGAGCCTTTCCCTTCAGCTTCCCACCATAACAGACAAAGATCTGGTCTGAGGTCCTGAAACACTGCGTTCTGTCTACATAGGCGTGGAGAGCGCGTACTGGACAGAGCAGTGCCAAGGCTGGGTCTGCCTCCTCCAGGGGCAGCGCTTGCAGGTTCACCACCTGGTCCCGGAAGGGAGTGGTGGGAACCTTGGGCACATATCCAAGCCGGGGTCTCAGGATCACGTGAGAGTAAGCCAGCCAGAATTCCAGGCACGCTTCGTCAACGGAGAATGCGTGCAGGTCCCCTACACTCTTGATGGAGGCCAATGCAACCAGGAGCGCTCTGCAGGGCAGTTAGAACCACTGAGAGGTCCCAAGAGGGAACGAGAGGAGGGCGAGGAGGATTCAGTCTCCTCGCTCCTCTCAGGAACCTGACGATCAGGTCATGCTTCCCCACAGACTTACCTTCGACTGGGTCATGGTGTGCGGCAATGGTGGCAACATAGACTTTGAGGGTGGAGGGAGACAGCCTTCGCTCCAACCCTTCTTGAAGGAAGGAAAGCACGACACTGATCGAACATCTCCGGGGGTCATCTCGGTGAGAAGAGCACCAGTTAACGAAGAGGTTCCACTTCATACGGTAGACGTAAAGCGACCTCAGATGCTTCTGACTCCATATGAGGAGGTGGCGGGCGAGTTGTGACATATGGCGGGAGCGTAGACCACCTTGATGGTTGATGTACGCTACAGTGGCGGTATTGTCTCATCGGACTAGTACATGTTGACCCTTGAGCAATGCTAGGAAGCGGTGCAGAGCAAGGCGTACTGCCAGCAACTCGAGGCAATTGACGTGCCATAGGCGCTGGGGTCCTGTCCAGGAGCCTGTGGCAGCATGTCCATTGCACATGGCACCCCAGCCCGTGGTGGAGGCATCTGTTGAGACAACAACATGCCGGGAAGCTCGTTCCAGGGGGACACCGGCCCTGAGGAAACTGAGGTTCGACCACGGGGTGAAGGTCTGACGGCAGGTCGGAGTAACTGGTACTCGGAGCGTGCCTTGTTGCCATGCCCACCTCGGGACTCGGTCACGAAGCCAAAGCTGAAGCGGTCTCATATGAAGCAATCCGAGCGGTGTCACCGCGGCTGCAGATGCCATATGCCCCAGGAGCCTCTGAAAAAGTTTCAGTGGAACCGCACTCTTGTCCTCGAATAGTCTCAGACAAGTCAGCAGTGACTGTGCGCGCTTGCTATTAAGCTGCACGGACATGGTGACCGAGTCGATGTCCATACCGAGAAAAGAGATCCTGTGCACGGGGCAAAGTTTGCTCTTCTCCCAGTTGACCCGAAGGCCCAAACGGGCTAAGTGCCGGAGCACTAGGTCCCTGTGTTCGCAAACCTGGTCTCGAGAGTGAGCTAGGATCAGCCAGTCATCGAGATGCAATAATATCCAGACGCGGCTCTTATAAAAAGTAGCAACGTGTCTAATTAAAATACAGATTTGTGAGAAGGTAAAAAATTAAAAATAGCACTAGCTTGAGATAAATACTAAACTGAAACAACAGGAGAACTGGATATTAAGAAAAAATCTATTTGCGCGCTCTCGTTGACTCCACAGACTTGACCGCTGTCCTGGCCTTGTCTTGAATCTCCACGAGTTTATATCTGTTTACAGTGGCTGTCTCGGACCAGCAATTAACACAGCACCCTCGAATAATCCGAAAATGTCAGAGATCGAAACTAGCTGTTGGCCAGTGACTCACTTAAGTGCTATGCAATTTAAACTGCAATAATATCCAGACGCGGCTCTTATAAAAAGTAGCAACGCGTCTAATTAAAATACAGATTTGTGAGAAGGTAAAAAATTAAAATAACCACAGAATCGAAAATAGCACTAGCTTGAGATAAATACTAAACTGAAACAACAGGAGAACTGGATATTAAGAAAAAATCTACTTGCGCGCTCTCGTTGACTCCACAGACTTGACCGCTGTCCTGATAGTTCAGGATGCGAACCCCGTGTTCCCGAAGGGGAACAAGGGCTGCCTCGACGACCTTCGTGAAGACGCGAGGAGACAGGGCTAGCCCGAATGGGAGAACCGCGTACTGGTATGCCTGCCCCTCGAAAGCAAACCGAAGAAACGGTCTGTGTCGAGGAAGAATGGAGATATAAAAGTAGGCGTCCTTCAGGTCGATCGCTGCAAACCAATCCTGGGGCCGCACACATTCGAAAATGCGTTTGGCAGTGAGCATCTTGAACGGCATCATGTGAAGGGAGCGGTTCAGAACGCGCAAGTCCAGGATTGGCCGTAACCCACCGGTTTTCTTGGGGACAATGAAGTAGGGGCTGTAGAAGCCGGACCTCATTTCGGCTGGAGGGACAGTCTCGATCGCACCCTTCGCCAGTAGGGTAGCGACCTCTGCTCTCATGATGGGGGCATTGCCACCGACCAAAGTGGAGCGGACTCCCTTGAAGCGGGGAGGAGAACGTGCGAACTGAATCGCATAGCCAAGCCTGATGGTTCGGGCGACCCAGCGGGACAGACGGGGAAGCTCTAGCCAGGCTCCCAGGAACTGAACCAGCGGGGTCATGCGAACCACAGACATCCCCCCGGAGGGGCAGCGAAGCGGAGTGACTGGCCCAAACGTGGACGGCATAGCGGCCCGGGGTGGGGGCACAGTCAACAACCGCTCAAAGCCCAAACACACTAGACAGCGCTCGTGCCCATTAGAGTCAGACACGAGTCTGCCGCAACCAGAAGTGCACGGGCGAGGCGTCTTTAAAAAGACGTGCCGCATACAAGCTCTTTTGTGAGAGAAAACTCAAGTGTTGAAGCGCCCAGGGAAACACACACTCACTGGCAAACCACTGCACAGATAAGCAGGAAGTGCGCGCTTGCTGAAGATCGCCGTCACACCAACACCAGAGAGTCTCGCTCGTCTCGTAAAGCTGACAGTTCAGAGATGGCTTGTGGAGTGAAGAATTAACTTGGCTCCGAAGCATATTGCCGGCGTCCTCCTTTTATACCCACGAGGTGGGGCGGAGTTGCGCCATGCAAATTCCGCAGACCCATTGCATTTCCCTTGCCATTGGCTCGTTTTGTAATACTCAAAGTTGATAGGCTTTCTAAGCGAAACCCCCATTCGTCATCATCCGACGGAACTCGGAGTGACAACGAAAGGGAACCTCTAGTTGAGTAGCAGACTCTATTCATTCTGGTTAAATTACAAAAAATGCACACAAACGTGTCCCTGCTCTTGATATACATCACTGATGAACATCTTTGGTTTTTAAGGTGCACTATGCAACTTTTAATAATAATAATATTTTGTTACAGTTATATAGCGCTTTTCTGGGTACTCAAAGCGCTTTACATGGAAGGGGGAATCTCCTCAACCACCACCAGTGTGCAGCATCACCTGATGATGCACACCAGAACGCCCACCACACACAGCGGACTGGTGGAGAGACGGAGTGATGAATACAATAAGCATATATATATATATATATATATATATATATATATATATATATATATATACATATACATACATATATATATATATATGCATATGTATATATGTGTAACCCTGGGGATTTTCCCCTCAAAGTTAATTATTTACTTTTTTAAATTAGTAAAGGTTTACCAATTGGTTTGGTTGAAGATTAAACTGAATATTTCTATTGTGTTAATTCACATTCACATAAAATGCATGGTTATAGTTAAACAGAGGAAATTGTGTATTGTGTTAAAGGGTGTTAAAAGAGTTCCCTTATAATTAGTCGAGAGACTGCAAAGTTCGAACCCGAGTACCTGTCCTAAAAGCTCAGGTACGTAATTTCTGAGAGGGAAGAGGGTGCTACATATGTATATACAGTGATGTGAATAATTTTGGACACCCATGCTAAAGTTGCCTAAAAAGAGAAATAAAAAAGCATCTTTTGGAAACTGATCTTAATGCCTTAATTAAAAAAATGAGGAAAAATCCAACCTTTAGGACACCAATTTTCTTTGTGAATGAATAATGTATCATAAATAAATAAATGTTATTCCTTAAAATACAGGGTGCGTAAGTCAGGACACCCCTATGTTAAATTCCCATAGAGGCAGGCAGATTATTATTTTTAAAGGCCAGTTATTTCATGGTTCCAGGATACTATGCATCCTGATAAAGTTCCCTTGGCCTTTGGAATTAAAATAGACCCACATCATCACACACCCTTCACCATACCTAGAGATCTGCATGGGGTACTTTCCATAAGATCATCTTAATTAAGGCATTAAAATCAATTTCCAAAAGATAATTTTTTATTCCTCTTTGTAGGCAACTTTAGCATGGGTGTCCAAACTTATTCACATCACTGTATATGGCGATGATTAGGAGGAGACATGATGATGGATAGAGGCCAATGGGCAAATTTGGCCAGGATCCCCGGGTTACACCTGCGGTGGAATTTTTAATAGAAAAATAGTAAACTGTATATTAAACTAACCATGTTTCTAACATCTAACCGTATTTCTCTTTTTAGGCCTAACATGCTAACACTTTGAACGCAAAGTACTGTCCTGTGTTTTTGAATGTTGTATGTTGTGTTGCCATACCCATTTGACTTCGGTTGTGTGAGTGCATAAATAACAACTATGGGAAATTAAACTAGACAGATGTCTAAACTTGAAACCAAAAACAGAGTTTGGACATGGTAACAGAAGGGTTTGCATATGAAGGATCAATCAAATTGTGGGGAAATTATTTAATGTCCTTTTTGCCATACCTCCTTATTCTATAAAAACTGTCGTACAGTTGGCACTCAACCAGAATAATACTTTTACCGCCGCCTTCCCCGCGGTGGTAAAATTGGGGGGGTGTATTTGCTATCTTTTACCGATTAGAGGCGCTACAATCACAGACTTTGAAAGGTGTCAGTTTATTATCTCTATTGCGTAATCTGCCGCGGTGAAACATTTTAGTTAAACTACTTCTTAATCACAATACCGAAATTAAAGTGCAAATTTAGAACTGAAACAAATGTAGGCTTCTATTATTGCATCAAATTTAAGCAAAGTAAGTTAAACGTTAGGCTAACATTGTGTGCACATTTTTTCTATAATCTCAGGTTATGCGTAGGCCTATATAATAGGCTATTATACTTTGTTTCAGTTAATAAATCTACTAACAAATTAAAATAACGGTGAAATAAATTAGGCCTAAACAAAATGATCATTTAATTTAAACATTGTCAGGACTTGCTAACCAATGTTAGTCGGCAGCAGTTGTGTTTTAGCATTCTTTATTATTTTAAGAATTAAATAGGTTTACAGTAGGTTGTTATGGTTAGCATAATTTTATTTAATAAATAATGAAAACATTTCAACATCAATATGGCTTTGCATGTAGGGAAACAAGTTATTTAGCAATACACTAGACCCTTACTACCAAGTACGGTACGGTTTTACTTAGTACGGTTTTCTTGTATTTCTTGTATGTGTGGCAGAATGGATATATAAATAATAGATCGTTAGCAGACTACGCCACGATGGGACTTACACCCAAGGAATTTGTTATTTTGTTCTAGCAAAGCACTCAGATTCGTTTGATGATTTACCCAGAGACGCTGATCCAATACAAAAAGTTAAATTTTATTTCTTACATCACTGAACACACATACAATAATTCACTTCAAAAATAGAAGCATTTGGATTTCACAAAAACACATAAGGGAAAGCTTCCCGGCAAACAAAATACACTACACACCAAACCAAATCACAAGACACACCAATGTTACACTATTCGCCACACACACACGAAAAGAGGATCGGGCTGAAACCTACCAGCGGGAGACTAGTAGCATAAGCAATGAACATCCATGAGACACACCCCAATCACACGTGCCGGGTTCACACACACACCTCAAATGGAGTAAGCACACTCTGTGAACACACAACCACTGCACACGTCAAGGGACCCACCACCGCAAAGGGGCACTGCTCCCACTGGCAGCTCTCAGCACCTAAACGACAAGAGACAAGTGAAAGTTACACAATTTCACACATACAAATTACAATAAATCAAAGGGCTGGTAAACCACCCAGAGAGGGTACGATCACTAAAAATGACTAAATAACAATCCACACACAATAAACATATACAACCAAATATAAACCGTACTAAACTATACCAAATGATAAACAAAAAAAGGAAACAGGCCACAACGAGGATCAGCAACTCTTATGGTCTCCCGTCGGTGTGGACAAATCAAAACAAACAAAATAAATCAAACAAAAATATCAATAACCATGGGCCGATCCCCTTGGATATAAACAGCGGGGGAAAGGCCTCCAGACAACAGTTTCAGATGACAAGATACAACAAAAGACTTAACCTACTTGAAGAAAAGAAAAAAAAGAACATACAAACACCCCATTAACACAATACCAGGGTATCAAACACTCAATACACAGACATTTACAAAAAACAGAAGGTATGAGAAATCCAACTAAGTCCAACAGGTCACAATGGAACGGGCCAGGCACTTGTTAGCTTAAGCTAGCCACGGGTCCCGTGAGAAAGAGCAGCCGGATATGGCGAAGAAAGCCCATGAGCAACACGTAACAAAAAAATGATCAAACAAAGCAGCAGATGTTCTGCGTCGATGTAGGCAACTGGCGGCCACATCCCCGGTTAAACAGCACTCCCTAAAATGCACAGGATGTCCATTTACAAATATATCCCACATTAACCATTCAACTATCGCTCAGTATAGCAACATACCTAAGAGTAACAGCGTTGTGTCACAGGCTCCGAGCTCGGATCACGGACAGCAGGGCGCACACTCAGCTGGTGAAAGGGCTGCGGCCGCACCGGGGATTCTATAGCACGAAACATTCCCTATAAGCCCAAGTTATGAAGTCAACGAGTGGGAAAAAAAAAGAAACTGAGCTAACCATACCTGCGGCGCTACGGTAAACCGATAACCAAGGCAGACATCAGGTCGCTGGGCATGTAGACAGGACAACAAGTTGCGTACCGGTGACATCACTTGTCAAAAGAAAAGTCCCGGTTTATAAAGGGGTTTAGCCCTCGCGATTGGCTCAGAGTTAACTGCCCAGAACCACTCACAGCACAGCAAATTAAATGTCACTTCAGAAGGCATGAGCCAGACAGCTGCATCCTGCTACATATGGTTAGATTGCAGCTTAGGCCTCAACTGAGTATACTATTGTCAGGTGACACCAGGTGCAACCTAAATCAGGTGTGTAGGGGTAAAAATCTACCACACACCCCTACTCTTCTTTTCAAAGGACGTCCTGGGATTTTTAACGACCACAGAGAGTCAGGACCTCGGTTTAACGTCTCATCTGAAGGACGGTGCTCTTTGACAGTATAGTGTCCCCGTCACTACACTGGGGCGTTAGGACCCACACAGACCACAGGATGAGCGCCCCCTGCTGGCCTCACTAACACCTCTTCCAGCAGCAACCTGGTTTTTTCAGGAGGTCTCCCATCCAGGTACTAACCAGGCTCAGCCCTGCTTAGCTTTAGTGGGACACCAGTCTTGGGCTCCAGAGTGATATGGCTGCTGGCAGAACTGTAATAGGCCTTTAAGTTGCAGTAAAAGGTAGGCAAGTTTATTTATATAACCTATATTTCATACACTATGGTAATTCAAAGTGCTTTACATAGAAAGGAATAAAAATAATCACAAAATAAAAGCAAGGAAAATTAAAACCGTTACTCAAAATGCTTTACATAGAAAGGAATTCAATTTCACACTATGGCAATTGAAAGTGCTTTGCATAGAAAATAAGCACAAAATAAAATCAATTATAAAATTAATGAATTAGAGTAAAATGAATTAAAGTAGCAAAAAGATGTTACAGAGAATAACCTTTTCATCTGGCAAAACGCAGGCGTATCTTATTTTGCATCTTTCAATTTCTCCACTTAAGTGGTTTATGTTAATCTCTTACCCAATTCTCAGAGCCATTTGAGTTCAGTTAAGAATCAAAAGGAAGAATACAGCAGTCAGTTGGACGTACAGTGGATACTCTGAGATTTTCCCATGATGGTCAGTCTCAGTTAAAACCAAAAATCATGTGAGTCATGTGAGATTTGTTTAAACTATATAGAATACATGCACTAGAATGCACAACTGCATGCATTTTGCAGAAGAACATTGTTTTGGTTGTGATTGGGCTCTGTGTGACTGTGTGAGTAAATATGAATATCGAGTACAATTTCTTTACATTTTAAAATAAAACAATATGTTATCTGAACAATTATACATTCTTGAGCCATCAATATGGCAATATTTGATTTTTATTAATTATATAGAATTCCAAGCACCACAGAAGTGCTCGTCCCCACAGTCATGTACAGAGGGAAAATGCTTTATTTGAGGTCAATAACAGGTTTTTACACTCTTTAAAATACAATAATGTATACATAACTATCAAATATATTATGTAAATGATATAAAAAAATGCAGAATAAATATTATAAAATTTATAATGAATGTAGTGGTCCCCTGGAGTTGTCACTGGTGTTGCCGTTAAACAAAAATCTCTTATTTTAAAATAAAAATCACACTGATGACATCACTTGACTTCCTTCTTCCAGTTTCCTGAATATCTATGAAGGAAGGTCTATAGTAAATGCTCTGTCTCTTTTCAGTTATCAGAAATTTTCTCATTTATCTCACGATTTCTTATGAAGCTTTTAGTTGAAGTCACTGACCTACTTTATTGTTAGATAATTGTAAAAAAAACGAGAATACAAATAATTTAGTTAGTATACCATGATTGACATCATGTGGTTTGATACCTTGCAGCAGCCATTTTGTAAAATTAATTTTTCATGAAAATTGTCACTGGTGTTACTGTCACTGTTGTCACCTTTCTTATGGGTAACACCAGTAACACCAGTGACTCCCGTTTATAGATAAACATTATTCAAAGCTATTCATTTAGATTATATGCCAAATGTAACAATTTAGTCTCATCTACTTAATTATAGTTGAAGAATAATGATCTTTGGTCTTAGCATGTCATTGGTGATTCATTGTGTCACTGGTGTTACTGTCTTTTTTTCTGTCACATTTAATACAATGTCACATGTGACATGATAATAATTTTACAAATACATGGTTGTGCAAATGAACTAACATCATTCAAGCACACTTTTAACAAACCTGAATAAAATAAACTTTTTTAAATAAAACATAATCTCTTTATTTGTTGTATTATTATTATTTTTTGGTAACTCTAACTACATGTGCTGAAAAAAAAAATAGAAATAATATTTCATAAAAACATTTAATATTGCCAAAGAAGTAAGGTCTTTAAATAAATGCACAAAAAATATAAAAAAATAATTAAGCTGTCATTTATTCGTATTCATAAAGTCAAAGGGTAATCTAATAATGTGGTGTAAGTTTAAATGTTAGAAAAATTAATACATTTTAAGACATCTTGCCAGACCAAAAGTGGACGTTTCTGTAGAATGACCCAGAAACGAATTCAAGGGGTGAAGTAGTTGTTGCTAATTCTTTTCATTGGATCACTATCATGGGAAACATGCTTTTATCTTTGGGTGACAGGACGATCTGACCATCAACAACCTCTCTCTCATTTACAGGGACCTGCAACATTTTTCATTTGTATGAATTCTTAATTTTATGTAGTGTGTGGACTTGTAGTGATATTTATGGAAGCTATCAAGTCCAATTCTGGGGGGTTGGGGGTCAGCTCACAAGTCTGATATTTTCTTGCAATTGTGAGTTTATTTCATGCATTTCTGACTTTATAACTCGTGACTGCACATATTTAACTTGCAATTGCAAGAACAAAAGTCAGAATTGTGAGATACATAGTCACAATTACCTTTTTTAAAAACTTTTTTTTTTTTATTCTGCTGCGGAAACAAGCTTCCATGGACTTTTATATAGCCATTAATACAGAAGCTTATTGCAGGCCGTTATAATGCTTATTAGTTACAACATCTACCAGCAGTTGGTACAAAGTTTTTATTTAAATTGTAATTTTATCTGGATTCATGGTATGTATTTTATTTTATATTAATACGTGATATTTAGCCTTGTCTTTACTTTGTTTTATTTTTTAAAATAATGTAAGTAATAAACTATCATTTAAACTTAATATGGTCTGCAAATTCTTTAAAATAATTATAATATACTGCCACAAAACAGTAGGCCTATATAAAGGCTATACGATATTTTACAAACGGAAGACTATACGAAAAGCCTATTTGCACTTAAGAAAACAGCAGGTAATTCGTGTTTCTGTCAGGTTCCACTTAGTAGCCTAAAAACTGCAGCAGTCACACCACACACTTTTATGTATTAGTATCGGCATTCATTTTTTCAAGGAGTGGTGAAAATGATGAGACTCTTTCATTTGATCTGGGTGATGTGGATTTTACTCGACCACGGTAAGACTGGATCTATTGGTGTTGCATCGATTTCTCTGACTGCATTTAGGCGCTGCAGTGATGGGAGGATTGGGATTACATAACGGTCGGAGAAATCAGTTTCAGTGGCGTGAATCTAGGCGTATGCCATCATCATGCAGTCAGTTGGTATTCTTTTGCATCGGTGCATAATCTGATTAAATGTAGCGTGATGTAAATCGCTTTGGACAAAAGCTGCCGAATCAATAAAATGTAATGTAGCCTAAACACGTTATTTAGGCTACGTGAGTGATTCGAACGGTAAGACAAAAAAAAAAAAAAAAAAAAAAAAGATAATAACAACAATGTATTATCCGTATCTTAATGAAATGGGGTGATCTGAAGTATTATAACAAATATTACAGATTATTCCATTAAAAGTCTATAAACATTTTTACTAGCCTATATAAATGCGCAAACAGGAATGGGGCAAAATACCCCTAGAATCTGCAAAATGTAACTTATTTTAACAAAATAAGGGATCATTAAAAATGCATGTTATTTTTTTATTTTTATTTAATAGCCTACTGTCCTGATTAAGATATTTTACATAAATTATGTATACCCTACATATAGTCCACTAGAAAAAAAGAAGAAAAAAAGAAGCTGAATTTAAAATGACCCCGTTCAAAGGTTGACATAGCCTATTTATTTTTAATGTCGTTACCTGGATGATCCTCAACTATTTTTTTGTTTTGTGATGGTTGTTCTTGAGTCCCTTGTTTCAGTTAAACTGAACATTGTTCTTCAGAAAAATCCTCCAGGTCCCGAAAATTATTTTGTTTTAAGCATCTTTTGCATATTTGAACCCTTTCAGCAGTGACTGTATGTGTCATGATTCCTGTCTTGTGTTCTCCTTGTCTTGTGTGGACTTTTGTTATTTCCTGTTCTGTGCCATGTTTTGTAGTCCTTTGTAGTTTTTCTTGTTTATTAGTCTCCCCAGGTGTTCCTGATTAGCCACGCCCCCTTGTTATCTTGTTTAGCTTGTTTGCCTGTGTATTTGTCACGGGTGGGGGACAAGGAACGCCAGATGACCAGCAGTTCCAACCCCCGACTCACGTACCACCGCAAGGAGCCAACACCACAGAGGACACAGAGGCAACTAGCAATTTAGAGGTTAAAGCACAGAATCTTTATTGAATAAAATATGTTAAAACAGTCCCCGGCAGGCCAAGAGGAGGTGAGGATTCAACAGTGAAGCAGACTCTCTTCGCAGGGCTCCAGCAGACAGAGAGAAGATGCGGATTCCACAGCAGAGCTGGCTCTATTCACAGGGCTCAGGCGGACAGAGAGATGATGCGGGCTCCACAGCAAAGCTGGCTCTACTCACAGGGCTCAAGCAGACAAAGAGAAGATGCAGGGTGCAACAGCAAAGCTGGCTCGCTCTATTCACAGGGCTCAGACAGACAGAGAGAAGATGCAGGGTGCAACAGCAAAGCTGGCTCTACTCACAGGCCTCAAGCAGGCAGAGAGACGATGCGGGTTTCAACAGTGAAACAGGCTCTCTTCGCAGGGCTCCAGCAGACAGAGAGATGATGCGGATTCGACAGCAAAGCTGGCTCTATTCACAGGGCTCAGACAGACAGAGAGAAGATGCAGGGTGCAACAGCAAAGCTGGCTCTACTCACAGGCCTCAAGCAGGCAGAGAGACGATGCGGGTTTCAACAGTGAAACAGGCTCCCTTCGCAGGGCTCCAGCAGACAGAGAGATGATGCGGATTCGACAGCAAAGCTGGCTCTATTCACAGGGCTCAGACAGACAGAGAGAAGATGCAGGGTGCAACAGCAAAGCTGGCTCTACTCACAGGCCTCAAGCAGGCAGAGAGACGATGAAGGTTCAACAGGAAAGCTGGCTCTATTCACAGGGCTCAGACAGACAGAGAGAAGATGCGGGTTCAACAGCAAAGCTGGCTCTACTCACAGGCCTCAAGCAGGCAGAGAGACGATGAAGGTTTTACCACTAGATGTTTTCCTCCATTGGCCTCAATTCAGAAAGATGCAAACGATGTTTCCACAGTCAGGACCGCCTCCCCAATGTCTCTGCATTACACTTCCACTCGTGTTTCACTATAACCCACACAAATCCACACACGTGAATATATTAATGTACAACACTGCAAAGTCTCGTCACTCACAGATTAGGGCGTAGACAAGGGATCTGGTCCACGGTACATCGCTACAACCTCCTCAACTTCTCCAGATGAAGCGTGGGGTTTTCAAACCTTCTCCAGAAAGACAGTTTTACACCTCCTGAAGTCTCATCACATCCTCCAAAAGATTTCTCATATCACAATCCAAACATCAACAGCACTTATCTTCTCCCATCACGGCTTTCCTCTCCAAGTCCGGATTCGCCCGAGCCCCCGCAGCTTTCCTTTTCCCTTTTCTTCTCGACCTGAGTTGAAGATGAAATACCCTTTTATCCTTCCCTGCATGACACGTGTCCCAATCGCCGTCGTGTTCGCGCTCTCCCGCACCTGTTTCGAGTCTTTCACTAATAATTCTCCGTCTCTCCCCGGTGCTTCCGGGTTGATGTCTTCCGGGTCCCACACCGGAAATCCTTCCCGCCCAACAACCAACCATGAATAAAGTTCCGCCTAACTTAGTCACCCCGGTGACACTCCCCCCTCCATTCGGGACTAGTCCCTAGGACCGGGGCACTTCAACCCACTCGCCATATCGCTGGGGTGGTCTTCCCTGATTGCCCCGTTGGGGCCGTCGGGGTGGTGATACGGGGGCTACTCTCGCCGCCTCGACTTCAGGGCCTCCTGGTACCACGGCCCATCCCACCGGTGGGGCTACTGGGGTCACAGTCCGTTCAGGGGCCTCTTCCATCGAGACCAGATAATTCGGGCACGGACGAAGCAGATTCCGATGGTGTACCCGCTCAGGGCCTAGCCTTCCTTCGGGGCGAACCATGTACACAGGTAGGTCAGGCTTTTGTTGGCGTTCCACCACATATGGCACGGTCTCCCAACGGTCGCTAAGTTTGCCCTTTCCTGGACGTCGATTGTCTCGCACCAACACTCGCTCCCCGGGCAGTAGGGGGGCTTCACGAGCTACCCGATCATACAACCGTTTATTTTTGACCGCTGCTGCGCCCAGATGGTCCGTAACCCGACGGTAGGCGTGATGGAGCTGCTGGTGATGACGACCCACCCACTCCGTCGTACTCTGGACTCCTTCCGTAGGCTTGGTCCCCAACAACAGATCAACCGGTAACCGCAGGTGTCTTCCAAACATCAAGTATGCCGGAGCATAGCCTGTGGTGCTGTGCACACTGTTGTTATATGCTTGTACTAGGGCAGGGAGGCAGTCAGCCCACTGATTCTGTTGGTCAGCTTCCAAGGTCCCGAGTAACCCTAACAGGGTCTGGTTAAACCTCTCGCACCCCCCGTTGCCTTGGGGGTGATACGAGGTAGTGCGAGTCTTCCGACACCCATAAAGGCGACTCAGTTCTTGTATGACCCTGGATTCAAAGTTCGGGCCCTGATCCGAGTGAAGAGTCTCGGGACACCCGAAGGGCTGGATGATGGCTCGCCAGAGTACACCTGCAGTGGTAACGGCTGTTTGGTCTGGAGTAGGAATGGCCCATGCGTACTTAGTAAACAGATCCGTTGCCACCAAGATGTTCTGGTACCGATCCGTGGGCCGACCCAGCGTTAGGAAATCCATCCCCACGATGTGCAGAGGCGCTCGAGGGCACATAGGGACCAAGGGGGCTCTTGCCTCTTTCCTTGTCTTAAAAAGTACACACCTAGGGCAGCTCTGAACAAACGCCCCGACCGTTGCCTCCATCCCAGTCCAGTGAAAATACCTCCTTAACAAGGATAATGTCCTTTCCTGTCCTTGATGTCCTGTGTACGTGTGGTAAGCTTTCAGCAGGGCCAAACGCTGTTCTTCTGGCACCACCACCTGGTATCCCACTTCCTGGGTTACCGGCTCTCGGACAGAACGACAGATCACCCCCTCTCTCAAACTGAGTTTCTTCCACTGCCCCATGAGTTTCCTTACTGCTACAGTTTGAGTCTGCCTCTCCTGCGCCCCAGGCATGGACCCCTGCTGTAGATAAGTGTATACCCTCGCCAGATCAACATCTCTCTGTTGTAGTTCCTTCCACCGGCCTGGGTCCCACCCCCAGCCAGTAGGTACTCCATCCAACCGAACTCCGGGGGCCTCCACCACTCCCACTAACAGTCCTTCCTCTGGTTCCGAAGTAGGGGACACCGTTTGCCCACTCTCGTTAGGCACAGGGAGTCGGGACAGTGCATCCGCATTCGTGTGCTCTCTACCCGGTCGATATTGAAGCTGGTAATCGTAATTGGCCAGCTGGGCCACCCAACGCTGCTCCACCGCCCCCAATCTGGCTGTCTGTAGATGAACCAACGGGTTGTTATCGGTCACCACCATCACCTTCGCCCCCCATAAGTAGTCTTTGAATTTTTCCGTCATCACCCACTTCATTGCCAGAAGTTCTATTTTAAAAGAACTGTAATTGGAGGCATTCCGCTCGGCTGGATGAAGACTCCGGCTGGCATATGCAATCACTCTCTCAACTCCCTGCTGTCGTTGTGCCAGTACGGCTCCCAACCCTGCGTTACTTGCGTCAGTATATAGGATAAACGGCTGCGTAAAATCGGCATACGCCAGAATTGGGGCCTGCAGAAGTTCCCGCTTGAGTTCTTGGAATGCCGATTCGCACGCTGAGTCCCAGTTAACAGAAGGAGATCCCCGGGGCCGGGAGCGTCCAGTACCTTCGAGGAGCCGATTCAGGGGCTTGGCAATCCCCGAGAAACCCTTGATGAAACGTCGGTAATATCCTACGAAGCCCAGGAAAGACCTTACTTGCCGGACAGTTTTTGGCGTCTCCCAGCCCTGGACGGCAGACACTTTTTCCGGGTCAGGGGACACCCCTGCCGCACTGACCCGATGGCCCAGAAACTGCACTTCCCTCCTAAACAGCTGACATTTATCCGGTCGTAACTTCAGTCCATATTTTTCCATTGCCTGGAACACTCGTTCTAGGTGGAGTAAATGGGAGGCGAAGTCTGGCGAGAACACTATGACGTCATCGAGGTAGACCAAGGTCGAATCACCCAACTGTCCTCCCAAGCACCGCTGCATTAGCCTCTGGAAGGTCGCAGGGGCGTTGCACAGACCAAACGGCATCCGATCCCACTCGAAGAGCCCAAATGGTGTGGTGAAGGCGGTCTTCTCTCTATCCCTCTCTTCCACCTGCACCTGCCAGTACCCACTGGCCAGATCTAGCGTTGAGTACCAAGCGGCCTGAGTCAGACTAGTGAGGGAATCCTCGATGCGCGGCAAGGGGAATGCGTCCTTCTTCGTCACGTCATTCAACTTCCGATAGTCGACACAAAATCGCCAGGCACCGGTCTTTTTCCGCACTAGCACAATTGGGGCCGCCCAAGGGCTACTACTCTCCCGTATGATTCCTCCATCCAGCATCCCCTTCAGCAGGGTGCGAACTTCTGAATAAAGTGTCGGGGGCACCGGCCGATACCGCTCTCTGCTTGGTGTTGCATCGCCTGTAGGGATCTGATGTTTAACAATCCCTGTACACCCATAGTCCTCATCGTGAGTAGAGAATACATGTTGCCATTTCGTCAAGAAGTCTCGGAGTTGGAGTTGCTGTTCCTCTTCCAGGCCCTCCCCTTTTAAGGACTCTCCTGCCACATGGTCCGGTGTTCCACTTCTCGGGGGATCATTTCTTAGCTCTACCGGTCTAACCGCCACTTCCACTATCCCAGAGCTCACTTGGCGGAAACAAACGTCTCTCTCCTCCCTCACCTGATGGGAACGTACCGCGGTGACTCGGACCAGGCGCTGATGACGGCGAAGGACGACAGGATAGGAATTAACGTTCCGTACTCGCACCAAGACCCGGCCCCGATGGACCACAGCCAGTCCTCGGGCCACTCCGATGGACTGGCAATCCCAATGTGGTTCGAGAAGGACCCAGTCATCCGGACCATAAGACCCTACAGGCAGCCTGGCCCAAATCACTGCCTCACTTCGCGCCGGAACTGACAGGCCATACCGGCAAATCACTCGTCCAATGCTTTCGCGATCCTCCTCACGATTAGCCGCCTGGATCCGATGGCAGTCGGTCAGAATACGCTCCCATTCCTGTCGCTCTGGAACTGAGGGGGTCTGGGCCGGCCGATTCCGGAACAACTTTTCCCAGCATTCCGAAATGACGTTCATGCCGAGCAACGCTCGATGCGCACCCAGGCAGTGGTCTCTAACGATAACAACTCCTTTTTGCTGCACGGGAACCCCTTGAACATGGAAATCTACGACCACATAGCCGGTATACGGGATGTCCAGCCCATTTGCTCCTCTCAATATCAGTTGCGAGGCTTCCGCCCCCTGGAGTCGTTGGTCCTTAAAGAGTTCTCTGGACAGGCTCTCGGAGAATAACGTAACTTGCGAACCAGTGTCAACTAAACATTCAATCTCTACCCCATTAACCTGGATCTTCACGGTAGGACAATGTCCGACCCAGTCATCTCGGGGGATAGGCATGGAAAGGGGGTCGCTTAAGGGGGTCCCGGCCACTTGACCCACAGTGGCCGGCACAACTAAAAACCCCCCTGGGAACCGCGTCGGGAGCCACACTGTGGGCTATAATGTCCTGATTCCCCACAACTGTTACAAATGGGCCTGCCCTGATCGTCCCACTGGAATCTCAGATTAGCTGGTCGTCCAGGACGCCGTCCGGGCTCTCGACTCCCCTCGGAATAGGATCGGTCCCGGCCACTTAGCTGTCCCCGGCGCAGTTCTTCTAGGAGAGTCCTAGACAGTTCAACCATCTGGCCTTTAACGTCCTCCAACAGCTCTGCCCGCAACTTCTGTTTCCAATCCCCAGTTGGAGAAGTGTGGGCACCACCAACAGCCATACACACCGGTGGGTCGGCTGACTCGTCCTGATCCACCTCCAATGCCAATGCCTCCTGTCGGAGGTTCTCAAAGGTCAATGCTGGGTCTCGGCGGAGCTGGAGCTTTATACTCTGTCGAATGGGCCCATCTCGGAGCCCCAAAACAAACTGGTCTCGCAATAAAGAATCTCCATCCCCCAGACCATGATCTGGTCGTCCTTTCAATCGAACGAACTGCTCACGCAGCTTCAGCGCATAGGCCCGTAAGGCTTGCCTAGGACCTTGTCGAAAGTTGAAAAACTGAGCCCGGAGGGCGGCCACGGGGGTAGTATCCCCATACAGTTCCGCCAAAAAGTCAAAAATGGCCTTGGCAGTGGCTCGTGCAGTGCTGGGTGCAGCTAGAACTTCTCTCTTGGCTTCTCCCTCCAGGGATCCCAGAACGAACTGTGTCTTCTGTGCATCACTCAGCCCCTGGAGGCCAGCCAGATATTCCGTCTGCGCCCTCCAATCCTGGAGATGTAATTCTGATCCCGGTCCTCCATAACGCTGGGCCCAAGGGGCTCCCATAAACACGGGCATGACTTGTGGTCTTACGGCCGCTACCTCTTCGTCCGCCATAGTGAACCTGTGGCCGCTTCAACTCACGGTGGCCTACCCTGCCGACTACGCCACTTGTCACGGGTGGGGGACAAGGAACGCCAGATGACCAGCAGTTCCAACCCCCGACTCACGTACCACCGCAAGGAGCCAACACCACAGAGGACACAGAGGCAACTAGCAATTTAGAGGTTAAAGCACAGAATCTTTATTGAATAAAATATGTTAAAACAGTCCCCGGCAGGCCAAGAGGAGGTGAGGATTCAACAGTGAAGCAGACTCTCTTCGCAGGGCTCCAGCAGACAGAGAGAAGATGCGGATTCCACAGCAAAGCTGGCTCTATTCACAGGGTTCAGGCGGACAGAGAGATGATGCGGGCTCCACAGCAAAGCTGGCTCTACTCACAGGGCTCAAGCAGACAAAGAGAAGATGCAGGGTGCAACAGCAAAGCTGGCTCGCTCTATTCACAGGGCTCAGACAGACAGAGAGAAGATGCAGGGTGCAACAGCAAAGCTGGCTCTACTCACAGGCCTCAAGCAGGCAGAGAGACGATGCGGGTTTCAACAGTGAAACAGGCTCTCTTCGCAGGGCTCCAGCAGACAGAGAGATGATGCGGATTCGACAGCAAAGCTGGCTCTATTCACAGGGCTCAGACAGACAGAGAGAAGATGCAGGGTGCAACAGCAAAGCTGGCTCTACTCACAGGCCTCAAGCAGGCAGAGAGACGATGCGGGTTTCAACAGTGAAACAGGCTCCCTTCGCAGGGCTCCAGCAGACAGAGAGATGATGCGGATTCGACAGCAAAGCTGGCTCTATTCACAGGGCTCAGACAGACAGAGAGAAGATGCAGGGTGCAACAGCAAAGCTGGCTCTACTCACAGGCCTCAAGCAGGCAGAGAGACGATGAAGGTTCAACAGGAAAGCTGGCTCTATTCACAGGGCTCAGACAGACAGAGAGAAGATGCGGGTTCAACAGCAAAGCTGGCTCTACTCACAGGCCTCAAGCAGGCAGAGAGACGATGAAGGTTTTACCACTAGATGTTTTCCTCCATTGGCCTCAATTCAGAAAGATGCAAACGATGTTTCCACAGTCAGGACCGCCTCCCCAATGTCTCTGCATTACACTTCCACTCGTGTTTCACTATAACCCACACAAGTCCACACACGTGAATATATTAATGTACAACACTGCAAAGTCTCGTCACTCACAGATTAGGGCGTAGACAAGGGATCTGGTCCACGGTACATCGCTACAACCTCCTCAACTTCTCCAGATGAAGCGTGGGGTTTTCAAACCTTCTCCAGAAAGACAGTTTTACACCTCCTGAAGTCTCATCACATCCTCCAAAAGATTTCTCATATCACAATCCAAACATCAACAGCACTTATCTTCTCCCATCACGGCTTTCCTCTCCAAGTCCGGATTCGCCCGAGCCCCCGCAGCTTTCCTTTTCCCTTTTCTTCTCGACCTGAGTTGAAGATGAAATACCCTTTTATCCTTCCCTGCATGACACGTGTCCCAATCGCCGTCGTGTTCGCGCTCTCCCGCACCTGTTTCGAGTCTTTCACTAATAATTCTCCGTCTCTCCCCGGTGCTTCCGGGTTGATGTCTTCCGGGTCCCACACCGGAAATCCTTCCCGCCCAACAACCAACCATGAATAAAGTTCCGCCTAACTTAGTCACCCCGGTGACATATTTAAACCTCTGTGCTTCAGTTGTTGTTTGTCGGTCGTTGTTGCTTGTAGTTGTTTCTAGTTACTGTCCTGAGTTCCATGTTCTGGTTTTTGCCCTGGATTACCTGTTTGTTTCATTAAAGTAGTGCTTGCATGTGGATTATCTTTCTGCTTCGTCCTTGCCTCATCATTACAGTATGATTTGACGTCCATCATTTCACACTGAAGGACTCAAAACACAATTATTAAAAGCTTCAAACCTTTACTGATACTCCAGAAGGAAACATGATGCATTAATAACCTTTTAACAGGGTGAAGATGTCCACATTTTTCTTAATTTGTTTAAATATATTTTTATTTTATTTAGTCCTGCCCTTTGGAAGCATCAGAAGATAGATTAAATAGAAAATACCTCTTCACATTAAAATGTTTACACCCCCGGCTCTTTATGCATCATGTTTCTGTTTTTTTTATAAATCAAGTTTATTTTATTTTTATTTTTTTGTCTTGTGGACTATTGTGAACATCTTTTATATAAAATATCCTATTCAGGACAGTATTAAATAAAAAACAAAAAACATGCATGTTGTATGATCCCTCTTATTTTGTTAAAAAAGTTAACATTTTGCACATTCTGCAAAGAGTGTATAAACTTTGAGCATGACTACTAGAATATGTGCTTCTGCTGTTTGTTTGCATATGTAACAGTATGAACACAGACACATTTTTCTAATTAAAATCTATATGATCTGTAGAAAAACATTTTCACAGTACTTTTTTTTTTTTTTTTTTTGGCTTATGTTTTTCTCCAGGTGCCTCTGCTGTTGGATCAGATGAAGTGTCAGTGATGAAGGGAGATTCAGTCACTCTATACACTGGTGTTGAAACAAACCAACAAGAAGAGATTAGATGGTATTATAATGACACTCTAATAGCTCAAATCAGTGGAGATCTCAGTGAGAACTGTACAGATGTTCAGTGTGAAGATGGTCCTGAGAGATTCAGAGACAGACTGAAGCTGGATCATCAGACTGGATCTCTGACCATCACAAACACCAGAAACACAGACTCTGGAGTTTATGAACTGAAGATCTTCAGCAGCAGCAGCATCAGTGAAAATATCTTCAGTGTTTCTGTTACTGGTGAGTCATTTAATAATGTTTAAATGCAGATTATATATTTTTAAAGCACATTGTTAATGTGTGTTTATAGGCACTGACCAAAACGTTTCTTTTTCAGATCGAGAGTCAAGAAAGGGCTTATGCAATTGCAGTCATGTTCACAGTTCTCTCATGTTGTCTAGTTTTTATTTGTTTTCAGCAAAAGATCCTCCAGCATCTGTTGGTTTGTGTTTCAGGAGTTTCTGCTGCTGAACGAGATAAAGTGAAGAGAAAGTCAGTGAAGGAGGGAGAATCTGTCACTTTTGATCCTGCTGTAGCAAGAAAACCAAATGATGTGACGATGTGGTATTTTAATGACACTCTCATCGCTGAAATCAGTGGAGATCCAAATAAAACCTGTACAGATGTTCAGTGTAACGAAGGCACTGAGAGATTCAGAGACAGATTGAAGCTGGATCATCAGACTGGATCTCTGACCATCACAAACACCAGAAACACAGACTCTGGACTCTATAAACTACAGATCATCATCAACAAGAGCAGCTTCAGCATCACTAGAATGAAGAGTTTCAATTTTACTGTCATTGGTGAGTGTATAATTCAGTTTTTCAATGCATTTTCTTTTGAGGAATTAAAAAAATTCAGTAAAGTATTTTTAAATCAACTCAATATATGTTGAGCTGTGGACTTGTTTAAAAATGGAGCTTTGTCTCAATAACACTTTGACTAATGTTATTAACTTGATAACTTGAAAAATGCATATTAGTTTTCCAGTGAACGCTAATGTCTCCTGTTCATACAGCCGATGATCAATATAGACGGGTCTAAATAAAAAAAATAAAAAAAAGTATGGATGGATTATCATTCACTCTCGAGTTATAATAACTTTCTCTGTATATGTTGCAGATTCAGGTCTGTCTTCAGGAGTTGTAGCAGGAATAGTTGTTGTTGTTCTGCTGGTGTTTGCTGCTGCTGTAACTGCTGCTGGTGTGATTTACTGTCATCACCACAGGCCCCATGCACCAGTACCACAGAATGTAAGAATTACATATCATTTGATTTAACAAGAGATATATTTACTGTGCATAAATGAACAGTGGAATGTTTACATTTTAATGTATAATAATGATTTTATTATAATAATATAATATGATAATTATTATTAAATCCTCAAAAACACAAACAACTCCCCCCAAAAAAACAATTAATACAAAACATAAAGTGCAACAATCTATTGTATTACAGAAGGTTTGATGCAATGTAAGATATCAGGCGTCATTTATAAAACGTGTGTAGCCACAGATTTGATTTTAGAGTATGTGTACGCTAAAATCCACGCCGACGTTCATATTTCTAAAAACGGTCTTTCAAGTGGAAAAATGCTCAGCGCCACGTCAGGTGGAAAAATGCTCAGCGCCACGTCAGGGTCTGAGCAGATGTGTACTTTTTCTTCTGCAGAGAGTCAGAAAACTGCAGGTATTTAGAGATATAATAAATGTTGCTGCTCATCATTCTCAAGTAAAGGTTTTTGACGTTGACTGGTGCTCTTTTATATGTCAATGACATTATTACAAGAGATTCAAAAGCATTCAGCCGAGCACAATTTCAAGATCATTTATGATTTATTAATTTCACATCTGGATGAAAGGCCTACAAATGGTTTTGTGCGTGCGTGCGTTCATTCTCTGAATCACACTCTGAATAAATGCTCGAAAAATGTCATGTATGGCGGTTTTTACACAACATTTTATAAATGAGGCCCATTGTGTTTAATATTTAGGGAAAGAAAAGCTCTGTACATCCACAAACAACAGGGAAAAAGACAATTCAAGTCTATAGTATCAATTGTACTTTAAAGGTGACATATTATGCCCCTTTTCACAAGATGTAATATAAATCTATGGTGTCCCCAGAATGTGTCTGAAATTTCAGCTCAAAATAGGCATACCGAATTTCCCCCTTTTTGGGTGTGAGCAAAAACACGCAGTTTTTGTGTGTCTCTTTAAATGCAAATGAGCTGCTGCTCCCGCCCCCGTTCCCAGTCGATCATTTACACAAGCTTCAGATTCTCCGGGAATAACAAAACACGCAAATAACATCACTTATCCAAAATCTCAGAGATAACCAGTAGCGGAGTGACTCAGGAAGAGGTTACAACTTTTAGATGAACCTGGACGTTTCTGAATGGTTAGTGGAGACATTTATGTAGTTGTTGTGGAGTCATTGATTCATCTGGGGGATTTCTGTTGAAAATAAAATGAATCTTGTCTCATCTGAGGCTGGGACTCTAAATAGTGCTGCAACCACTGAGCAGTTTGCATGCTTTGCTCGAATTGCCATTGCGTTAGAACTGGTTACACTGTTGTCGCTTGTGAAAACCAAATGGCGGCACCGTGGCTGGAAACATGCAGATTAAGGGGCGGTAATATTATAATAAGATCCCCTTCCTATGTCAGAAGGGGCGCAAAATCTGATCGTCTTATTTTTTGACATGCTTGCAGAGAAAGATTTACCAAAACAAAGTTACTGGATTGTCACTTTTCACGTTTTCTGGGTTGGTAGATGCACCGGGGACCTGATTATAGCACTTAAACATGAACAAAGTCAGATTTTCATGATATGTCCCCTTTAACCATCTGTGAATCTCTGTTTTCCTACAGGAGAATGATGGCTTGTGATAACTCACCGCATAACCCGGATGACATTACTTTAAAAAGGAGGATTCCTACAATCAGACTCAGACTGAGGCAGCCAATAAAACAATGTAACATCATTTATAATTGTGATACTTTCATTGAAAGAGACACAGAAGAGAATTAGGAAATGATGGAGAGAGGATCAGCTGAAACTCTCGTCGCTTATCATTTCGCTAAATATGTGTTCTATATTACATATTTATTATATTTTTCCTTTTATCATTAAATTAAGTTGTAATTATATATATATAAAAAAAACATTATATTTAATTTTAGTTATTTTTAACCTTAAATAATACTATCAGCTGAAAGGGCTCTCTGCATGTTTATAGCTGTCAGGAATCAATCAGAATCATTTCCATCCACCACTCAGAGATCACTCTCCCCGGAGTATTAACCACACACACCTGTGCACCATCAATTACCTCATCACCCAGCTCAATAAAACACTCACGGATACTTCAGTCTTTGTCAAGCCTCCAACAGGAATAGACCATAACCCATTGCCTCCCGAAGTCTCTGAGTCATTCTGAAACCACCAAGTAACGTATACTCACCGGTGAAATACTAACCTCTGTGTCCTTGTCCCGCTGTCTCCAGAAGTCCTGTCTGATTCTAAGTTTCCCGAGATCTGGTATTCATCTGAGTGTCCGGTATTCCCGCTGAGTTCTACTTGCCCGTGGTTGCATCTGAAAGAGAAAGAGACAAGTATTAAAGAACTGTGATTGCTTGAATTCAACTAACTTAAGGAGGATCTGCTCACCTGGAATCTGCCCTGCACATAGCGATCATCACCGAATCTTCACCTGAACTTTGCTTACTCACCTTTGCACTTGATTCACTGTAAATAAACTCACGTTTGAATTCACTTACCTCTGTCTCTGTGCCTGTATCCTGACAGAAGGCTTGACCAGAAAGGAAAGAAACAGCGCGATGGAATCTACCAAATGGAATCTACAACCTACAGCCGCTATTGTGAATTCCAGTCAGCCGACGCTCAGTACTTCTGCAAGCTCCACTTCCTCTATGGTTTGTTTCGCGAATCCAACTTCACGTCCAGCGCCATTCTCTGGCCGGGCAGAGGATTGCAACGGGTTCCTACTACAGTGTTCGCTCGCTTTGGAACAGCAGGTCCAGTTGTATCCCACAGAAAAGTCGAAGATTGCTTTTATAATTCAACAGTTATCAGGAGCTGCATTAAGATGGGCTGAAACATTGTGGTTGCAGGAATCCTCTGTTACTTCGTCTGCACAGGAGTTTGTAAACCATTTAAAGGAAGTTTTCGGACGACCAGTTGATGACTCCTCTGTCAGCAATAAACTGTTACAATTGCATCAAGGCAGGAAGTCTGTTTCTGAGTATTCATTGGAGTTCCGCACTCTAGCCTCCGCAAGTGGTTGGAACGAAAAGGCGCTCATCTCTGTCTACCGACGTGGTTTGAATCCTGCTCTTCGCCTTCAACTTGCGATATATGATGACAGCCTGGGTGTTGAGAAGTTTATACAGCAAGCTCTCTGTGTGCATCAACGATCTCAAGGCTGCTATCGCGAAGCTCAACGACCCACTAGTTTACCATCTCAGAACCCCGCTGAATGTTCATCCGAAGCAGTTGTAGAGAAGATGCAGGTGGAAACTTACCGACTGTTTCCAGCTGAACGCTCCCGACGTCGAGAGTTAAGGTTATGCCTGTATTGTGGAGTGGGAGGACATTTTCTTCAGTCATGCCTGACACGACCCCCTAGAATGCTTGTGAGTTCTGTCTTTACGTCCATCTCGGTGTTGGCCCCGTTAACGATATCAGTGATCCTAAAATCCCCGACTTTCCATGTCTCTGCTACAGCCATTGTGGACTCGGCAGGAGACTTCATCTCCGGACAGCTCTGTCAGAAACTCCAGCTCAAGAAATCAGCCACCACCAAACCGTACTCCATCCATGCAGTGACTGGTGAAACCATCAATCAGGGGTACGTTACGTCTCAGATTAAACCTGTTATACTCGGTATTGAAGACACACACCATGAATTATTTGAACCTTTCATACTAGAGAATAGTCAGACTGATATAATCCTTGGCCGTCCATGGTTTATACGACATCAACCAAATATCAACTGGAAATCTGGCAAGATATTGACATGGGGTTGTAAGTGCGCTTCCATGAATGCTGAACTCTCGGTCTCGTCCATCGCTAACTTACCCGACACCATTCCAGTGAACTCAACCTCCATTGAAAGCCCCATAGAAAACCTGTCGGTGTCCATCCCTTCATGTTACTCTCAGTTTTCAGATGTGTTCAATCCTGTCGAGGCTGCAAAGTTACCACCTCATCGAGCCTGGGATTGTGCCATCAATCTGATTCCCGGAGAATCCATCCCCAAGGGACGAATCTACTCCCTGTCTATCCCTGAACAAGAAGCCATGCAACAGTACATTGGAGAGGCTTTGAAACAGGGTTATATCCGCTCTTCCACATCACCTGCTGCTGCCAGTTTTTTCTTTGTCCCCAAGAAGGATGGGGGTCTACGCCCATGTATAGACTATAGAGCCTTGAATCAGATAACCGTGGAGTTCAGTTATCCACTCCCGCTGGTTCCCTCATCTCTTGAACAACTTCGAGAAGCCAAAATATTCACCAAACTGGATTTGAGAAGTGCATATAACCTCATTCGAATTCGAGAGGGCGACGAGTGGAAGACCGCATTCATCACTCCAGCAGGCCATTACGAATATCTCGTTATGCCATATGGTCTGGTAAACGCCCCTTCGGTCTTTCAAAGTTTCATGGATGAAGTTTTCCGGGATTACCTGAATCAGTTTGTAATAATCTACATCGACGATATCTTAATCTACTCCAAGGACCCAGTGGAACATCAGCGACATGTCTCTCAAGTACTCCAACGGCTACGTGAATTCTCCCTGTTCCTGAAAGCAGAGAAGTGTTCCTTTCACCAAACCTCAGTCGAGTTCCTCGGTTACCAACTCAGTGAAAGAGGAGTAGAGATGGATGATCGCAAAACCAAGGCAATAACTTCCTGGCCCACTCCGCAGTCTGTTAAGGAATTGCAACGGTTCCTTGGATTTGCAAATTTCTATCGGAGGTTTATTCACCAATACAGCCTGCTAACCGCTCCTCTGACATCTCTCCTCAAGGGAAAACCAAAGACACTACTCTGGACCATTGAGGCGGAACACGCCTTTCAGTCTCTCAAGACAGCGTTCACCATAGCTCCATTACTCCAACATCCGCATCCTGAAGAAATGTTCATTGTTGTAGTGTTAATTTTGTCACCTATTTTTAATTTAGTCTTAGTCTTAGTCTTGTGCCAAATGTCCTTGTTAGTTTTAGTCATATTTAGTCATTCACATATCTTTTTTTGTTAGTCAAGTTTTAGTCGACTAAAAGTCTCGTCATTTTAGTCTAGTTTTAGTCAAAAGAAAACTCAATATATCTTAGTCAAGTTTTAGTCAAAACATTTTAGTCTTTTTTTTAAATAACAAATAATTTCTGAGATTATTTCTGATAACCATTTCAGTCAAATAGTGTTTCACGCTTCTCAAATATTGGTTAAATGTCACAATTACCTGACAAAATACACTTGTTTAAGGATTTTTGTTGAATGCAACTTTGTTAAACGTGTCTGGTTTTCTAAAGTTGTTCTGAAAAGTATGTTATTTTGAACTAACACAATTCAAAAGCTGGGGCCCAACAGACTCCTATTGACAAGTTACAAAGGTTTTTAAAACTGTTTTTGGTTGCCTTGTGTCTCATTTTTCTGTTCAGAGCAGAAATAAAATAAGTATATACCCAGAAAAACTGAAAAGAATAGGCCTACTGTAGCCTACTGTATGCCTAAAATACAACCTATTTACATTCTAGGTTGGTCTTGAGAAATAACAAACAAATTAGATTTTGCAAGGCTTAACAATTAATATTTCTGCTAGGTAACTGGTTGATTTACAGCGTAGATGTTTTCCCCCGATATTTTTTGTCCGCAGTGCTTCCCGTCAGTTATAATGACACATGATTTTGACCACTTATTAAGTTTTGTTTTGTAGAAAGCCTTTCTTTAAAGTGAATTTCGTTTTGTATAAATTGTATCTTCATTTTAATCAATGTTTCATCAACAAATTGCCTGGATTAATAAACGAGAAGCAAATAGTACACAATATAATCCGGACACGAAGGCGCGGGCACGTGAACTGGAGCGCGTCTCATAAATTAACCGAAACTCAGCGTATAAGATACTTGCCTCACAGACCTGAGAAGAATATCTATAGAAAGCCTGAAATGTGTACTTTTAAACAAAACAATTCAAAACGAAAAGAAATGGGCTGCTCTCTGTTTATGTAGGCTAATCCGTAGGCTATGAAGTGTGCATTTCTCTCTATAGGCGCGTTCACTACTGCGAAGATGGCGAGTCAGCATCGTCAACTTTATCTTTGCAGCCAACACTGACATAAAACAATAGTTTATTAATAAACAAATCAAATGCTTAATGCATCATTATTTTTGACGTTTTTTTGTGCGCCACTGTGGGCGTTCTGAGCGAGCGGCGCGTAATCTTCAGAAATACGCTCTCCGCTCTAGAGTAAATATTACCACTCCGCTCACATGCTCTGGTGTGAGACAATGTGTATCTTCTTCTGTTGTCTGAGAGTTGATTGACAGCTTTTAGATGCATTATTGGCATCGTCACCCTCTGGTTACATGAACGTGTCACCGCATCAGAACCGAAAACATGGGGATTTTTTATAGACAACAATTGCACAACCTATTCGATATTCTATAATAAAATCAACTAATGGAATATTCGAAAATCGTGACTCATCCCTAGTAACCGCTGAATATTCTATCTCATGATGAAAAAGACGATTGTAGACGAAAATGAAGAGAGATTTTATCTTAGTTTTTATTTTCTGCAAAACATTTTAGTCTCGTCTTTTTTCGTCAACAATAATGCATGTTAATTTAGTCTTAGTCAGCGTTCTTGGACATTGGTGCAGTCTCGTCATCGTCTCGTCTTAGTAATGGAAAAAAAGGTCGTTGACGAACATATTTAGTCTCGTCTCGTCTGACGAAATTAACACTACATTGTTGAAGTTGATGCCTCTACTACAGGAGTAGGAGCTGTGTTATCACAGTATTCGAACTCATCACCCAAACCTATGCCGTGTGCATTCTTCTCTCACAAGTTATCTCCTGCAGAGGTAAACTATGATATTGGCAATCGAGAACTCCTGGCGGTTAAGCTTGCTCTTGAAGAATGGAGACACTGGTTAGAAGGCGCCAAACATCCATTTCTGGTTCTCACTGACCACAAAAATCTCCAGTACTTGAAGGAAGCAAAGCGACTTAATCCACGCCAGGCCAGATGGGCACTCTTTTTTACTCGTTTCCATTTTCAGATCTCCTATCGCCCTGGTTCGAAGAACGTCCGAGCGGATGCCCTGTCTCGTCTTCATGCCCCCGAAACTCACCATGAAGAACCTGAGAATATCTTACCTGAAAAGATGTTTGTCAATCCCATTCAGTGGGACTTAAACGAACAACTGTTGGAATTGTCCCAACACCAACCCAGTCCTCCAGAGTGTCCAACCGGAAAGATCTACGTACCCAAAGAGTTTCGTACCTCTCTAATCTCCTCAGCACATTCATCTGTTGGTACTGGTCATCCTGGAATAAACAAAACCTGCTCCACTCTCCAGATTCGCTACTGGTGGCCCAACATGTTACGTGATATCAAGACCTTTATCCAAGGATGTATTCTTTGTGCCATGAACAAGAACCCCTGTCACTTACCCACTGGAAAGCTCATGCCTTTACCTGTTCCGCAACAACCCTGGTCACACATTAGGGTTGACTTTGTAACTGACCTTCCGCCCTCAGAGGAGAATACCTGTATTCTGGTAGCCATTGATCGCTTTTCTAAAGCTTGCAAATTGATTCCCCTGAAAAACCTACCCACAACATTCGTAACCGCAGAATTGTTAATGGAGCATGTCTTCCGGAATTTCGGCATCCCGGAGGACATTGTGTCAGACAGGGGACCACAATTTATCTCCAAGGTGTGGCGAGCCTTCTTTGCACTAATGAATGTAACCGTAAGTCTAACTTCAGGGTATCACCCACAGGCGAATGGTCAGGCGGAACGTAAGATCCAGGATGTCAGCCGTTTCCTCCGTACCTTCTGCCATGCTAATCAGCATCTCTGGAGCCGATATCTCGTATGGGCAGAGTATGCTCAAAACTCCCTCCGACAAACCTCCACAAATCTAACACCGTTCCAATGTGTTCTGGGTTACCAACCACCATTATTCCCATGGTCCGGGGAACCATCAGAAGTCCCTGCAGTCAACTCCTGGTTCCAGGACAGTGAGAGGGTATGGAATCAAGCTCATCACCATCTCCAACAAGCTCTGAACCGCCAACGTCACTTTGCAGACGCTCATCGTCGCAACGCCCCCGAATACCAACTTGGGCAGCTGGTTTGGCTTTCGACCAGAGACATCAGTCTGAGACTACCTTGTCGCAAGCTAAGTCCAAGATATATTGGTCCATTTCCCATAGTAAAACAAATTAACCCAGTTACCTACCAGCTCCGTCTGCCGGCCCAGTATCGCATCCACCCCTCATTTCATGTCTCCCTTCTGAAATTTCATCATTCACCTGTCCCTGTTCCCTCTACAGATCTGGCTCAAGATGATAATCCCCCAGTACTCCCCATTGAAGCTGAATCCATCTTTGCTGTAAGAGGGATTTTGGACTCCCGACGTCGGGGTGGTCAACTCGAATACCTGGTAGACTGGGAGAATTATGGACCAGAGGAGAGGTGTTGGGTACCTCGTAAGGACATCCTCGATCCCATGCTACTCACTGACTTCCATGAACAACATCCTGAAAGACCTGCTCCACGACCTCGAGGTAGACCCCCACGACGTCGGGGTCCTGGGTTCGCTGGCGCAGACGCTGGAGGGGGGGGTAATGTCAGGAATCAATCAGACTCATTTCCATCCACCACTCAGAGATCACTCTCCCCGGAGTATTAACCACACACACCTGTGCACCATCAATTACCTCATTACCCAGCTCAATAAAACACTCACGGATACTTCAGTCTTTGTCAAGCCTCCAACAGGAATAGACCATAACCCATTGCCTCCCGAAGTCTCTGAGTCATTCTGAAACCACCAAGTAACGTATACTCACCTGTGAAATACTAACCTCTGTGTCCTTGTCCCGCTGTCTCCAGAAGTCCCGTCTGATTCCAAGTTTCCCGAGATCTGGTATTCATCTGAGTGTCCGGTATTCCCGCTGAGTTCTACTTGCCCGTGGTTGCATCTGAAAGAGAAAGAGACAAGTATTAATGAACTGTGATTGCTTGAATTCAACTAACTTAAGGAGGATCTGCTCACCTGGAATCTGCCCTGCACGTAGCGATCATCACCGAAACTTCACCTGAACTTACTCACCTTTACACTTGATTCACTGTAAATAAACTCACGTTTGAATTCACTTACCTCTGTCTCTGTGCCTGTATCCTGACAATAGCATTAGGTGAGTTTTTTTTTCTTGAGAAAAATTAACGACTATCTTGTGTACCTAATCTTTATCCAAATGAGTCAATATTAAATCAAATCACAAGAATTGATTTGTATTGAAACCGTGAAATTTGTCAAGCAATAATAATAATAATAATAATAATAAAACGTAGCTTACCAGACATTGTACCATGTAAACATTGTAACATGTTGTCACTAAATTTAATAAAATTCAGTTTAGTTACAAAAATAAAACAAGCTAAACTCAAAAGTTGGCAGCTATGGATTCAGACAGGAACAGTGAGTGATTATCTTGTAATTTTCATTATAAGACCTAATGCACTGAACTGGTTTACCACATCAATCATAATGTCCTGCCTGTTTACATCTTCGCTGATAGAACTGACTGCATTTCCAGAAATACCTCACCAAGACAGGCATTATGACCCGGATTTTACTCCTCATAGTCTCAGAGCGCAGTACTACTGTAGTACTACCGCACTACTGATACTGTAGGTGTTTTTACTGGTATTGTTGCTGTAACTGGATAAGTCTGGTATCAATATTTTGCTGGTGTTTAGTTTAAACATTAACACTAACCCTTAGTCATCCACCTTTATCAGAAAACACTGGTTGACCAACTGTGAATAGCATGACTTTTTATTTGTCCAGCATCTACACCAGCATTTATGAAAATACTTGGTGCGATGTTGTCAGGAGGAATGTTACAGCACAAATTTCACACAAATGTGTGTATAAAACAATGGCATTTTTATAGCAATTAAATCATAGTATGTCTGGTAAATCATACGTTTGGTAAATATATATTTATCTTCATTGTTAAAATGTGCAAAAATGAGTCACAATGAACTGGTCAAATTCAGATATTGTATGAGGTGCTGATTCATACTTTCATGTTATTTGTTGGAATGTGAGTATAGAAAGATGAAGAAACATGTTATTTGTCTATGTTTTTTTTTTATCTTGTGTCTCATTCAGTTTTGGTCATGAATTATATTCAGTTGTGTTTGTCAAGCATCTCGTGTCTCTTTCAGTTCGATTGTGTTCAGCTGGGTTTTTATGAGTGTGATTGTTTTTTAAACTCATGACATTATTGTATTTTGCTGATATGTAGAATATTATCACTGTTTAATGGAAATGAAAGTTTTAGCATAAGTTCTGCCAGGAAGACTCAATTGTTACGTCACTCATTACCTTCTCATCTATCCAATCGCGTTCTAATACTTGTGGTATAAAAGATGGGTACTTACACGTGTCTGAGTTCGCAGATGCTGACGCTTTCATTCACCTCCCTCCCCACCACCACCAGGATGATCCCTTCCCATACCTCACAGGGGGTCGGCTGCACCCCTGCCTTTGTCTTCAGGCGGGAAATGCAGAGTCTGGACCCCCGGATTGCGAGCTACGGACGGCCTACGCCAAAAAACTTTATCATTATATTGCTTGCTGAGCTGTCAATAAATGGTTAATTGTTACAGTATTATTCTCCCGAGTCTTTCTGGTAGAAATGATTTGGCCAGCGTAGCCTTCAGCAAGCTGACTTTGACTCTTTCTTTTGGCAATACACTTGTTATGCTGTCCCTTTTTTGGATGGTGGATGGTGTCTTTTGTATGGTCCTAATTTTAAATATGTAAATAGACTCAATAGAGACTAATTTATTTCAAGTGTCAAACCAAATAAATGGTAAACTCCTCAAGCCTGTACCTCAGATTTAACCATCAAGTAATAAGTGGACACTAATGCTTTAGTTTCAAGCATTTTTTTTTTTAGTAAGAATATCTTACTCCTTTTGTTTTCCTTAAAGGACAATTCCGGTGAAAAATTAATCTGGGGTACACATGGTTACCGAGTCGATCGTTCTCTGGGATGCGTTTTCATGATAATCGAATGTAAAGAGTTTTATCTCGAAAAACAGATTAGCTTAAAGCTATGGGGCATAGAATAAGTAAAAGTAAATCGCTAGTCAATACCACTAACAAGGCTCAGAACAGCCTTACACTAACACAGTAGCATAATGAGGGTCCCTACATGCAAACCGAAGCATTGAGAACTTTGTAAGTGTAGCCTACATACAGTTTAATAAGAAGATTTACCTTAATTTCTGCCCCTAAAACTTCTCCAGTGCCAAACTTCAGATTTTAACTTCAAACTTCAGCTTAAAGGGATAGTTCACTTTGAAATTTATTTTTGGTATGTTTTAGCTTACCTCAAGGGCATCCAAGATGTAAGTGTCTTTGTTTCCGCAGTAGTTGCAATTTTGATATTTTTAGGTCAAACCGTTCTCTGTCAGTCATATAATGGATTTTGAGGCAATGTTAGGAACATTTCAAATAAAGTGGTTGAAAGAGTTTCTATTGAAGCCGGATTCGATATGGTTTCACATTCCAAAAAGTATTTTCAAGATATTTGGCGGGTTAAACTTTCTTTTGAAATGTGACTTTGAAATTTCTAAAATACCTTTCACAAACAGGTTTTACATCATTGGAAGATGGTATTTACCCATAACTTTACCCCTCACTGTGCCACCTTGTGGAATAATAGAGTAATTGTATCAAACAAAAAGTCTTTGTCCAACCAGCTTTGGTTTGAACAACAAGGCATTATCTTTGTACATGACATTTTAGATAAACGGTGAAATCTTACAGCTGCAAGATCTAAAAAACAAATTTAATAATATTCAATGTTCTCTTAAAGAATATAGGACAATCTGTAAATCTATCCCAGTGAATTTGATACAGCTGATAAAAAACACAATTATTTTTTCTAATGTCCAAATCAAGCTTCCAAACTTAACGATAGGAGAATTAAACATGACGGACAAAAAATGTGACAACAAATATTTAAATAAAGCTTTCAAAGGTTATATATATCATGATTATGATAGGAAGATAAAACTTAAAATATTAGATAATCCAACAATTACAGAAAAACATTGGAAATTTATAAAATGGCCAATTGCACCCAAAGTAAAAGAAATGCAATTTAAAATTCTTAACAACTACTATCCATCTGCGGAGACACTGAGGGGTAGATTTGGTTTTGAAGTTGACCCTTGCGACTTTTGTCATGAAAACCCAGAACGAACAGAACATTTATTCTTCCTTTGCTCAGTTAGCAGGAAGTTCTGGCAAGATGTCCACAGCTGGTTGAAAAATAAAATTAGTAAACTTGAACAATTTACAATCGAAGATATTCTTATTTATAATTCTAAAATAACGAGGGACATTTCAATTTTGATTAACCTTATCATCATTATGGGTAAATACCACATTCACAAAAATAAATGGAAAAAACAATTGCCAAAATGTAAACTGTTTTAAAAATGAATTTAGTATGTTTTTATCCTCCTTGAACCTTGTAAATTTTTTTAAACAATCTGTAGAAGCTATATGTTATGCTGCTGAAATGTTTTTGATCCTGTAACACATTTATTTGAGAACAATGCCTTAGTTTATTTATTCATTTTTATTTATTTTTTATTTTTTCATTGTCAATCTGCATTTTGTTGATGCCTTGCCTGTTTTTTGCTGTCTCCACGAGAGTTGGTAATAAACATTATTAAAAAAAGTTTTTTTTAAAAATAATAAAAAGTACTGGGCCGTTTATGCACTATAGATCTTCTTCATCTTCTTCTTCTTCGTCTTCTTCTTCTTTGTTACGTTTAATGGCGGGTGGCAACCAGCATTATGGTGCATTACCGCCACCTACTTGGAGTGTGGGCCAGAGCTTTCCTTCCCTTGAAGAAACAAAATAAATAAAACTAATAATAGTAATATTATTAATAATATTCCCTGCCCCTAAATTCTATTTATCAATCCAGTTTCTCTCAAATAACAGAATAACTTCCCTACTTCAATATCAAAAACATTTTTTATACTTAATTCTTCCTGTTCAAACTTTCTACTTTCCTCCCTTAATACTTCCCGCTCTCGAGAGAATTTTTGACAGTGAAGAATTACATGCTCGACTGACTCCTCTATTTGGCAATGTTCACACACTCCTGAAGGGTGTTTATTTATTAAGTGCAAAGTTTTATTAAGCCTAGTATGTCCTTAGCCTGGCTCCGCCCTCCTACGCACTTCCGCTCAATTTCATTTTCCTTCAGTACTACGTCTGGGATTGCGCTGTAGACTTTGGTTTTCTCCGATCAATTTCTTACCGGGCCAATCAGCGAACAGAGGGAGTGGCTGAGAACGATGACGTTGATGTCGACTCGTGCGTTATTTTGAGTTGTAGTTCAAAATAAGAAAGATGCGAGCGAAGCTATACGGTCCGTTGTGGCAACGCTGCCGAATATCAAGAAGTTAAAGCCGGAGCAAGAACAATCTTTGCTTAGTTTTGTGTTTATGGCCATCCTCCCACGGGGTTCGGGAAAAGACATATGTCACGACCAAACATTAGCGATTGGTTATGGCAGATAGAGTGACTCTGGGCAGATCCAATAGTTTTAGACTTATAGAATACCCGCCTACAAGGAAGTTAACGCTTGTCAATGGAGCGGTGCCGGACTCTCTGTACAAATGAAATGTACGAGAGTCTGGTAGAACCAGGCTAGTATGTCCTACCCTTAGCCTTGTCAAGATGTTCTCCTCTTTATTGTTTCTTCTGGCTATCCTTCCTGTACCCACATCTTGCTGTAATATATAGAGATGTCGCCCTGTGTTTCCTGTATCCCAACTGTTCTGCCACTCCTTAATGATGTTTCGTTTGATTATTCCTTTAGCTTCAGACTTACTGAGTGGAACGCACAATACCTCCTCCTGCATCAGAGCCTGTTTTGCTAATGCATCCACATCTTCATTTCCCTTAATCCCTCTGTGTGCTGAAATCCACATAAATGTTACCTACATGTTCATATTTTTAATTCTGTACAATGTTTCATAGATCTCATTTACTATATCTTGCCTGCTGTTAGATGTAAGTGACTGCAGTGACATTAATGCAGAGCATGAGTCTGTACATAAAATAACTTTTTTAATTTGTCATTTTTCTACCTTCTGTAATGCTATTACAATTGTCAACATCTCTACTGTATACACTGATAGATGATCTGAAGTACTTCTTTTAAACATGCAATGTAGGAATACTAAAACCAAAACCTGCTTTCCCTGTATTAGGATCCTTGGATCCATCTGTATATATTTGAACATATGTTTGATATAGTGTTTGTATTCTATCTTCCACCAGTACTGCAATATATCCAAATCCTTTTTGACCTGCATTTTTTCCAGGAAATATAAATCTACTGACACTGGAGGAAACAACCAAGGTGGTGTCACTGATAATGGCACTGTCGGGATATATCCTCCTTGATTTAATGTCATGTCTTCAGCTATTTCCTCACATCTCCATGCAAAGCATCCCCGTTTAGCTCTTTCACTCTCCCAACATGGGAGAAGTATCTTAGTTGTAGGATGTCGATCCCCAGAATGCCCTTGTAAATTTATCCAGTAGTGCATCATTAACTGCTTACGTCTAATGTGCAACGGCATTTCCCCCATCTCAACCTGAAGAGCAGCCACAGGAGTTGTTTTCACAGCCCCACAGCATAGTCTTAGAGCTTGTGCCTGCACCACATCCAACTACTTTAATGACGTTTTTGCTGCCGATCCATAAGCAATGCTCCCGTAATCTAATAATGATCTTATCAATATACACATTTTTACTAGCAGCCCTACTTGCCCCCCATTCTGACCCTGTTATGCATCTCATCACATTTAGTATCTTTTTACACTTGGTATTTATCCTTCTAATATGTTCATTCCATGTTAACTTATCATCAAACCACAAACCCAAAAACTTTGACTTGCTCTATATCTTGTCCATACATCTTTACTTGAGCCTCAACCCCTCTCTTTCTAGTGAAAAATACTGTCTTGGTCTTCCCAATTGCGAACTTAAATCCCCATGCAATTGACCATCTCTCCACCACATTAATTGTATTAACCACCTCTTGTATTTTACCTTTAATATGATTAATGTTCCTTCCCCTTTTCCATAAGGCTCCATCATCAGCAAACAGTGACTGTCCGATATCCCCCTGCACTTGTGAAAAAACATCATTAATCATTATGGAAAAGAGTATAGGGCTAATAACACTGCCCTGAGGAGTAGCCTACCATTCTCTACCATGTATCTTCTTGAAACAGCTGTCCCAATTCTTACTTGTATACTTCTCTCATCCAAGAATCCCTTAATAAAATTATATGTCCTACCTGCTATTCCTATCATTTTTAATTTTATCATTACTCCCTCCTTCCAAACCATATCGTAGGCTTTTTCTACATCAAAGAACACTGCCATTACAGATTCTTTATTAACTTGAGCTTTCCTTATCTCTGTTTCCAAACACATAACAGGATCCATTGTTCCTCTACCCCTCCTAAATCCACTCTGATGAGGTGATAAAATTCCTCTTCTTTCCATATAAAAGGATAATCTATCTGTAATGATCCTTTCCATTATCTTTCCTACATGTGACGTAAGTGCTATTGGTCTATAATTCATTGGGCTTGACAAATCTTTCCCTGGTTTCCTGATTGGAATAATTACTGCTTCTTTCCACCCAGCTGGCAATTTCCCTAAATCCCATACTTTATTATAAAACCCCAGCAACTTTGTAGATGCTAAAACACCTAGATGTTCTATCATTACATAACAGATATCATCTTTACCCGGAGATGTTAATCCAGATCCTTTTATTGCCCTTCTCATTTCTTCCACTGTAATTGGCGCATCCATTATACTGTTACTATCCTCCCTTCTTTCAAGTAAATCTCCATATGCTAATCTTGTCATTGTCCTTCCTCTCTTGCCCTCCTCCGTTAAGTTATCGGAACTATGAATAAGAGTAAATGCCTTCGCTATCATCTCTGCCTTCTCCTGATCAGACACTACTGCCTCCTCCCCCATCTTCCATATTGGATACCATTTCCCTTCTAATTCCTCGCATACTCTTAATCATGTTCCACACATCTCCAACAGGTGTTGCTCTACCAATTTTGTTACAGAAAGTCTGCCAGCTTTGCTTTTTTGCTTTTCGTATCATTTTCCTAACCTTTGCTTGTGTTTCTTTATATTTAATCAAATTATGAAAATTATGGGTTCTTCTTAATACTCTGAGTGCTTTATTCCTTTCTTTCACTATATTCCCACATTCATCTGTCCACCAGGGAACTGCCTTTCTTTTCATTTTCCCTTTGCTTTTAGGGATCGATTCTTTGGCAACTTGTAGTATTGTTGTTCTAATACTTTTATCAATCTCTTCTATTTCCTCATTTAGATCTATTTAGTCAATTTCTATCTCACACATATATTTAAATCTTTCCCATTTTGCACAACTAAATATCCACTTCCCCACTAATTCCCTTTGATCCTTATTTGTTTCCAATAAAACCCTACACCATACTGGAAAATGATCACTACCTACCGATGAATCTTCAGATAGATCCAACTCACATATTCCCGCTAAATTCCTAGAAACTAAAGTTAAATCTAATGCTGAGATGTTCCCTGTATGCACATCTATTCTAGTCCCTCTCCCATCATTTAAACAAACCATGTTTCTCTCTTCTAGCAATTCTTCTATAACCTCACCATTTGCATCTGTTCTTATTCCTCCCCATAAAGTGCATTAAAGTCACCACACACTACCACCCTGTTACCATCCAACCCTACTATTTGTGTTCAAGTGTGTCTTGCCTCGCCAGCGTCCATTTGCAATCTGAAGCTGACGTAACTCACGCACCATAGACGCACTCGCTGCGTCCCAATTCGCATACTATCCGTCCTAAATAGTATTCGAAAATAGACCCATACGGAAGTCACATATATTGAAATATATTAGTAATAAATACATTTCCATGTATTTAAATCTATTAATTCTAAATAGAAGAAAATATTTTTTACTTGTATTTAAATACATTTTGAAATATATGTTAAAAATATATTTAAATATTTGATTTTGGCCCCTTTTTAATATTTTTCACATATTTATTAAGCATATGTAAATATATTTTTATTGCAAATATTTAAATATATTTTTTTTCTTAATATGTCAATATGTTTAGATATCCATCTATGTAAATACATTAATGTTCAATATATGTGCATATATTAATTTATAATATATTTTAATATATTAGTTATCTGTATATGTAAATATATTAATGTAATATATGTTAATATATTAGTTATCTGTGGTGCAAAATACACGTGATGTGAAACCGGTGTAATAGAGTTAACTGAATCATTGTCATTTAAGAATAAGACCGCGTGTGTGAGTGAATCAAAATCGTGATATTCTAATGATTAATTGTGTAGCTCTCCAGCTATGCTAATCTTTCTTCTTTTGATTTCCTGTTTTTATCTTGGTATGCCCATCCCAAGGTTATTAGATATTAAGCCACTTCCAGTTTGGATTCAGCCTCACTTGTGAAGACATCCGATGACACCAACACTAGATGGACATACAAAACTGCCCAAATACTAACCCTATATAATATAATCATTGCCTTTAGGGTAAGGTCACAGATTTTTAACTCTTTGTATTGTTACAATGTTGGTAATTAAATGCATACATTAAATGTGTTGTACTAAATGTGTTAAACTTATGTTTTAGACAAATGGATTCGTTTGTGAAGGAAAGACTACATCATTTCACGGTAAGCTATTATTGTTTTTTTACATTAAAACTTTTAAAAAATGCATTAGGCTGCAATTTACCTCTGATGTCTCATTCAAGACCATCATACACTCTTCCTAGAGTTGTCCTTCATATACATTTACAGCTGAAACTTTACAGAAATACCCTGTATACCCTGAAATAGCCTGTCACATGAACACCTATAATGTTAATAATTTACTTATTTTTTATTATATTATTACTTATAATCTACTTAATAATTTACTTAATTTACTACAGTCGCTGCTTCTTTTAACAACGGTTTCTTTGTGAACTTTCCATTACACTGTGCCTCGTTTACTAAACAAAATGCTCTGAACAAACATAAAATCCTCCAAAGCTATCTGGGACGCCATTTAAATAAACCATCCACTTGTTTCTGATGCTGTTGTCAGAAACAATGGAGCGTAGTATGTCTGAAGCAATCTAACCAGAAGCACCTCAAGTAACCACTGACAAACATTCTTTCTTGTTTTCTTTTACAGATGCTGCCATAAATCGGCATGAGAAGGCAACTGTTGTACAGTTGGGCCAGGCCATGAATAATAATTTGTCAGACCTGAGGTTCCAGAATAAGAGGGTATGCACTTGAGAGCTGTGTGTTCGACTGTACAAATAGATTTAACAAGAACTATCTTTTTACAGACTGCCAAAAGTTACAGAAAAGAGAAGCGAATAGATTGCTGCAATTCGCAGAAACGGCTGGGATCCAGGCAGCAAAACATGGAGTGAATGGGTTAAAATTATGTTGAATTTAGGGGTAAAATCATATCCTGGGTCATATATTGTATTGGCAACTCATCAATTAAATATTTACCATCTAATATTCTGGATAACTGTAAAGTTCTTGTCAGTTTTTATTAACCCGATTCCTGGGCATATGTCAATGTCCATTGACCACAGTCTTTTTGGTAAGTTGTATAAGTGTCGAGTCCAACTGCAACAATTTTTGTTGCTTGTTTTACTCCTGTTTTTGCAATTTCCCTTATTAAAGCCAGTAATGCTTAAGGATGTTTTGCCCCTCAGACTGAGGGGACGTGTCCCAGCAGGAAAGTAGCCTGAGAAAAAGTCTATATTTTTATTTATTTATTATTATTTTATTTTTGGTATACTTATAATCATTTTGTTATTGTGCAGATAATTTTATATATGCTGTGTACTTTTACTTTTTGTTAACATAAATAAAAATTCCACATTATGTTTGTGTTGTAGGTGTTCTCTGTAACCCCTTAATGCATTGTCCAATAACTAGCACATTTTGATTATGTCCACTGGGTCAACATCTTTGCATTCCTGGAAAATAGCATTTTGACTGTTTGATTTACAGGGGAGGGTAACATTTTATATATAAATATATATATGAAAATATTTACATATGGAGCCACTCATACTATGGGGCATTACTTAAATATTTGAACAGTACATTTCTAAATATATTTACATATACAGATAACTAATATATTAACATATATTATAAATTAATATATTAGACACCCGGCGCGTTTTCTTTCAGAATCATAAGGAAAATGTTCAGTATAAAGAGAAAACAAAGAGTATTCCATGAGGAATACTTACTATTCCATGAGGAAAAGTTAGTTAAGGTTTAGTTGGGAAAGTTCATTTTAGTCTCACAATGAAAGGATGTTTAATGTACCAGGAACACTTTAAGGTTGTGTATCCATTAACACTATCCTATAAAAAAGTTAGCATGATGAACTAACAATACTTTTAAAGCCTTTTTAAATCTTGGCTTACATTTCTACAAATGCTAATTTATAGGCTTTGGAAATATTTTTTATAATAATAGATTCATTAAAAACTAACATGAACTAACATTAACAATAGACAAAATGTCGTTGTTTTTTTTTTTTGTCCCCACTCTCTGACCCCCGAAGACCACTGTGTAATTCACACCCTGACTTAGACCCATTGGGGGAAGCATTTAAATAATCCTATGAATGCATATAAAAAATGAAGAATCGAATCGAAGTAATCGAATCACATCGAATTTTAATGTGAATTAGGGCTGACACTTTTGAGAGAAATCAAATTCGAACGGTTATCAAAAATATCAAGTAATGTATTCGAATATATTCGAATTTCTACGAGCCCCCCCCCCGAAAAAAAAAAACCCGTAACGGATATTCAATCACAAATTTATTAACAGTCTGACAGTCATAAACAGGACTCAGGCCTGTCTGAAATTTTTTTTTTTTTGACTTAATGTTTTAAACAGCAGGTTATCAATTTAATCTATATAAAGTGCCACTAAGCTACATGGAAAAAAACTGCATCGGAACAGCACGGCACAAACAATAACGTGACGGCTTAAACAGCAGGAGTAAGGCCTATAGCCTAGCCTCATTTCTTATTTCAATTCATTTCTTAATATTGTTTGCTAGAAACACCAATTTATCAACTTGATCTGGGTCAAGTGCGGCTCTCTTTTTATTGGCGATGTTCCCCGCGGTGGAGAACACGCGCTCGGAGCGCGCACACGTGCCTGGCACACACAGATTTGCGCGTCAATGTTGAGAGAAGTGGTATCTACGGTGTAGCTGTAGAACCCAAAATATTTTCAGACTCGACTTTTTAGATGAGTTGAGGTCGTAATTCTCCGCTCGGGCTGTCGTTCTGTGCGTTATCTTCCATTTTCAAAACAGGGAGGCTATTATTCGCTTGATTTGGTCATGGGCTTACGCTACAATACGTTTAGAGCGCCCGCTCCTGGATGAGATGGCAAACAATAATAAAAAACAAAAAACGGTCTAATCATAGACAGTGTTGTGCAAGTTACTTCCAAACTGTAATACATTATATATTACTTGTTACTGTTATTTAAAAGTAATTCATTACCTTACAATATTACTGTCTCAGAATTGTAATGCGTTACATTACTCCTGTATTACTTTTGAGTTACTTTCATCAAAATAACTATACAGAAGTAGAACTTAACATTCTAAAATGACTAGGGCTGTAACGATATGCGATAAGAAACCGAACTCAGATCCACGAACCTGCAAAATCGCGACACACCCCTTCCAACTGAGTTATCCTTCCCGTCCAGATCCAATGCTACCACATCTTTAAATTACTATTAGTATTATTTGAAGTTAACTTAACATTATAAAATACGTAGACCTACACCACAAAACTAGTTGTGGATAAATTATTTAAAATTTGGGAATTCCAGCGTTATGGACATGACATTTGCAGTCAAAACTTGAAATATAAATTCTCAGAAAATGCATTAATACCAAAATATTGAAACGTCTGTTTATCCATAGGCTCCTCCCTGAAAGGAGTCCAGACATTAGAAAAATATCAGTCTACACATGCGTTTTATATTTAATATTAGGGAAATAGACAGTCATGCGTGACAAAAAAATCTTTAACTTTTAGGAGGCAACGATTTTTTTTGTTGTAATTCTGTGAATTACACTGCGCAAATCGGATGAAGAAGGGTTGGCTCTCCACAGAACATAAAATATTCATTTTATTTTATTTTTCGTGTTCGCATTTATGAGGAAAAAACAATGTTACAGACATGACAGTTCTCCATGGACGCAACCGCTCTGAAGCAGCACTAAAAGACTGCTTTAAAACTTTCACAGAGACCTTACACAGAAAGCCTTTCTTTAAAGTGAATTTCGTTTTGTATTAATTGTATCTTAATTTTAATCAATGTTTCATCAACCAATTGCCTGGATTTAATAAATAAGAAGTAGGCTAAATATAGCAGACAATTATAGATAATCAGGACACTGAGGTGCAGCGCGTGAACTGGAGCGCGTCTCATAAATGAACCGAAACTCAGCGTATAAGGTAGCCTATTCACGGACCTGAAAAATATATCTATATTGAAATGTCTACTTGTAAACAGAACAATTCAAAACGAAAGATAACAGACTGATCTCTGCTTATGAAATGAAATGTGCATTTATCTCTTGTGCATTCACTAGCCTACTGCGAAGATCGCGAGTCAGCATCGTCAACTTCATCTTGACTTTATTAATAAACAATTAAAATATCTCCTTGCTATATTTGACATATTCATAATCATTGCTTTTGCCGGTTCTTTGTGACAACTTTTAGGTGCTTTATCGGCAGCGCCGCCGCCCTTACATGAACGCGTCACCACCGCATCAAAAAACATGATTGCGTTATGAAAACATGAAAAATACCACATAAACATAGCCTAACTGTTTAGAAAGAAAACACAGAACGAATAGCCTAATGCGCATAGGCTACGTCCATCTCGCGAATGTATAGTCTTCTTCATGCCATCTTCACCGCTCCGCTTTTCCACTGGCCAGCGCGAGCACAGAGGCCGAAATCATACCTCACGCTCACGGCACTCCTGTAAAAAATAAATCGCTATACAAATATATCAGACGCTGCCATTTAGTCTTTATTTACAGACTTGGACACCACACGCGGCTATTGACTGACCACGAACAATTAATTTAGCCTACTTGCATTTTTCATTCGTTAATGTCTCGCGGTCTTGCTGTTTTTTTGTTTTACAATTAAAACTAAAAGTCTGTTGTAACGCAAGCCTTACTGAACATGTACCGAGTAAAATATTACTGAAAATTGATTAGTAATGCCTTACACTACTGCGTTACAGCAAAAAGTAATATGTTACTGTAATGCATTACTTTTGTAACGCGTTACTCCCAACACTGATCATAGACTGTAAAAAAATGCGCTAAACATGGCACTTTAAAAACCGGATAGTTTATTTATAGTTCGAATACGGATATTTCACGTCATGTTTGAATGCATATTCGAATATCGAATAAAAAGTGACAGCCCTAATGTGAATCGCATTGAATCGAATCTTTCTGAATTTGCAAAAATCGTTCTTGAATCGAAAACATATGAATCGTGAATCGAATCGATTCGCTGCCTACCCAAAGATTCACAGCCCTATACAGTATCATTTAAGTGAGAAGAACATTGTCACGGTACTGGTGTGGCTGAAGAAGACTCACAGGCAAAAGCTCCACTTGAAACAGTTTACTCCAATATATTACATACAGGTACAGACAGGTAGGCTGGAAGACAGGCAGGCAGGCACACTAACACATCCATGTATGACTAACAATCGACAAGGGAAGGCTAGACAGGAGGGAACTAAATACAAGTACAATCAGAGTGAAGACAGGTGATACAGATCATGAGGATGCTAAACAGGAGAATGATTAAGGGAGTGAGTTCAGGTGAGAACAGGAGGATTCTGGGGAGTGTAGTTCGGACGCAGACAGGCAGGTGACGACGAGTACTCTGACATTACCCCCCCCTCCCCCTAGGCGCGTCCCGCGCCGTATAATACAGAATACGGGAGGGAGGGTGGGCATCCTGAAGTCCGTGCCAGGAAGGAGGACCGGGTACAGCAAGCCGGACTCCAGGAAAGTCCAGACGGCCATGGCGGAGCAGGCCACGGGCGTGGCCGGAGCGGAGCAGGACCAGGGCACCGCCAGGGCGGAGCAGGGCATGGACGAGGCGGAGCAGGACCTGGGCGTGGCCAGGGCGGAGCAGGACATGGGCGTGGCGGAGCAGGACATAAGCCATCATAACATATTAATTTACCACCATAGGGATGGTATCGTTAAGGTTTTAACGGTATTACTACTCTTACCGATACTGCTTATCGATCCGGTACTTTAACGGTATTCTTATCGGTTCTTTTTTTTTTTATATATATATATATCTGTTCTCTATATTAAACAAAGATAAACAAAAGATAAACAATTAATAAAAGATACATATACAGGTGCTGGTCATATAATTAGAATATCATCAAAAAGTTGATTTATTTCAGTAATTACGTTCAAAAAGTGAAACTTGGATATTATATTCATTCATTACACACACACTGATATATTTCAAGTGTTCATTCCTTTTAATTTTGATGATTATAACTGATAACTGACAACTAATGAAAACCCCAAAATCTGTATCTCAGAAAATTTGAATATTGTGAAAAGTTTCAATATTGAAGACACCTGGTGCCACACTCTAATCAGCTAATTCACTCAAAACACCTTCAAAGGCCTTTAAATGGTCTCTCAGTCCAGTTCTGTAGGCTACACATACGGGATCTTGGATCCCGTATGTTTACTCACTTTGCTGGGGAAGTTCGTGTAAGCCAAATCTGCGCGGATTTAGCGCAAATACGCAACTCGTGAGTCCTCATGATATATTACATACAGCGTATTGCGCAGAATCTACGCATTTCTGGCTTACTTGAGCACACAAGTCACTAAGCAAAAAATAACGGCGCGCTTGTTCACTTGCATTTAAGTATATTCATTAAATGAATATTAAAAAGCATTTGGTTAACAGAAAATACATTGTTATTTTCCAACATCATACATGTTCTGTGTACTGTATTGATCTGTCCACCTAAAACACATTTTTGGTAAAAAAAAAAAAAAAAGGCAGGTAAAATCAATTCCCTATTTTCGTTTTTGAAACTTGTGTTGGTTGGTCCGATCGATTGTGCAATCGATTTTCGAACGTAAAGTGACAGTCTAACGTAAAGTTGAATGTTTAGTTCTGTCCTCCGTCGTCACTCATTAAGCAGGGCTCGTGTTGTGCGCTGTGGCACCGCGTGAGAGAGATCTCTCTCGAATTGTCTTTATAGCAATAATAAATAGTATGTGTATTTTCTTAATTTCTCCAGTACCGACAGCAGAACCGATAACGTCCGAGCTTATTGATCCAGCGGTCTTTCAAAATTCAGCCCCGGTGCCTGTTTAATACCGGGTTTCGGTACCCATCCCTAACCATAATAAAAGTTAGGGGTCAGTAAGATGTTTCCTCTTTGAAAGACATCTCTAATGTTCACCAAGAAGACTGCATTTATTTGATCAAAAATAAAGTAAAAACTGTAATATTGTGAAATATTACACTTTAAAATAACTTTTTTTCTATGTGAATATATTGTAAAATGTAATTTATTTCGGTTTTGGTAAAGCTGCTGAATCAAAGGATCATGTGACGCTGAAGACTGGAGTAATGATGCTGAAAATTCAGCTTTGATCACAAGAATGAATTACTTTTTAAAATATATTAAAATAGAAAATACAAAAAAAAATATCATTAATTGTACTGTTTTACTAGGGCTGCACGATTAATCGCACGATATTGTTATGCGCATCTAATCAGTAAAGCCGGTTTCTTGATTAGTAGTAAATCGCCTTCACCTGCTTTCAGATGGACGATATGAAGCAGATATGAGTGTTAAATTAACACTCAAGAGTGTTAAAGTTAATGAGATAATTAAGTGGTTAATTTAGTGATCATTGAGCATTATTGAAGACACCTGATGATAACAAGCAGAATCACTGAAGGAGGCCACCGTTATGGCGATAAGTGTTTGCTTTAGTTGGGCTCTTGATCCTTATACTTTAGTTTAAATTTTGTTTGTCAACTGTTATTGATTTATTACAGTCAAATGAACAAAGACAAGTGTGAATGATAGTATTGGTTATGTTTTGACATAATCATGCTGTGATCTGAAAAATGAAACTCATTCAGATGATCTGGTTTAACTTGATAGCAACAGTTTAGTGGTTCTACAGCATATGATAATTGTATTTTTCTTATAATCCAAAACATTTAATAAAAATAATCCTGATCAAATCACTTTCAAATGCATTTATTTAGAAACACAGACTTCAATAATCAGCCTGTGAATCTCAACCGTGGTGACAATAATAATCCTTGTTGCCACCAATCACAACTCATTAATGGCTCCCATCATGCATTGCGATATGAATAAATTATGATCTGAATTATCTATATATTTTACTTTTCCTAATTGAATATTCTGCTCGTCACCATTGTTGAGATGCATTGACTGAATCTTGATATCTGTGTGTGCCTAAAAGAAAGATTTTTTTTTTTTTTACAACTTCTAAGAACTCCTTTATATTATATCTCAAATTCTGGATATTTATGCAGAATTTCAGTTATGCTGTAACCAACAGCATTAATCACAAACATTTAATACAAATGATAAATGTCATAATATAAGCAACACCATTAGATCAATTTTTTCTTTGTTCATCTGGCAGGTTTAACTCGGACACATCAGCCGAACAAAATCTAAAGTTAATAATATAAGGGTCAAGAGCCCAACTAAAGCAAACACTCATCTCCATAATGGTGACCTGAAATTCCGGTTTTCTCCTTCAGTGATTCTGCTTTAGGTGTCTTCAATAATGCTCAAATCATCACTCAATTAATCACTTAAATATCTCATTAACTTTAACACTCTTGAGTGTGGACTCATATACACTCCCAGGAGTGTTAATTTAACACTGAGTTTTTGCTGTGTACAAAGAGCCGTAGTTAACTGACAAGCTGAGCCATATCGCATTAAATATCGTTGGCGATATGTCCTCGATTTTAACGCGATTTGGCTCAGCTTGTCAGTTAACTACGGCTCTTTGTAGTAAATGCCGCTCCATCTGAAAGCAGGTGAAGGTGATTTACTACTAATCAAGGAACCGGCTTTACTGATTAGATGCGCATAACAATATCGTGCGATTAATCGTGCAGCCCTATGTTTTACTATATTTTTAAATAAATGCAGCTGTGGTGGGCATAAGAGACATCTTTCAAAAATATTTCAAATCTTACCGACACACAACTTTTGAACGGTTGTGAGGTTTTACTTACTTTTTGTCATATAGCGCCTTGGAGATGTTCTTCGTCAGGTCTGCTAAACTCTGCTGCACGGCCATCAGCATGCAAGAATCTAGGAAGATGAAAAGTCTGTCACACAATATTTAGTATGAAATTTCACATTTATTAGAAATAAACAAACTAGAGCAGAGGTGAAATGCAGAAAAGAGAAAGAACAATATACAGAATATACAACAAAACAGAATTTACATTTTTAGGTTTACTTATTTAGTATTGCTAATACAATTTCACTTATATTTGGATGTAAAACCTTCCATGGTGATATAGGTGAAACATATTGTGAAAATGCATATTAAGTTATTTAAAGAGCTTGCTCAGCTCACCTGTGTTTCCTTGTAAATTTTCTGATGCTCCTGAAATCAAAGAACAGTTTTTTATCATTATGTGCTTAACATGAAAGATCAAAACGTGTTTGAAATAGTGTCAGTCCGTTTTCCCGCTCCAACGCTACAGTGCATGTAGATGCACTGTAAAAAAAGATTAGTTGACTCAACTTAACTAAGTCAAGTCATCTTTTTGCTTTGACTGAGTTAATTTGAGTCAACTTATAGTGTCAAGTTTATTACACTTCAAAACACGAATTGATGCAACATGCAGTCTGTTGACTCAACTTCCTGTATCAAGTAATGTGGACTGGAAAACATTACTTAAGAGAACTAAAAAAAAGATGTTGGTTGAACTTATGTTGGTAAAAGGACTGCATTTATATAGTGCTTTAAACAGACCCATGGCCACCAAAGCGCTTTACACATTGCCTCGCATTCACCCATTCATTCACTGATGGCAGTGTCAGCCATGCAAGGCGCCATCCAGCTCGTCGGGAGCAGCTGGGGTTAGGTGTCTTGCTCATGGACACCTTGACACTTGGTCATGGAACCGGGGATTGAACAACCAACCTTCCGGTTTGTAGACAACCTACATGAACCACTGAGCCACTGCCGCTCAGATTTTATCAAGTTAGGGCAACATTATTATTATTTTCTCATGCTCTATTGCCAAGTTACTTGAGTTTACAGAAATTACTAGATTTCAAAAATGTAAGCAAACTAATATCTACAAAGAATCTACATGAGAATTGAGAATTGTAAACAACACTGTAAAAAATTGCTGTAAAAAAACAGCCAAATTTTACAGTATCATGCTGTTTTCCATTAAAACAGCAATATACCGTAGAAAAAATGCATTCAGGGTGATATTTGTCGTTTTCGAGAAAGTAGCCTACAGGAATATACTGTGAATTAACAGCGCTCAAAGTCGACATTCAGAGGATGTGTTCAAAATCACACCCTATACCCTCATTCACTATTCCCTACATTAGTTCACTAATATAGTCCACTTGACTGAGTGAATAATTCAGTTAATTTTCTAAGTTAATTGAGACCCTGATGAACACCTGCTGTTAACAATCAGAATCACTGAAGGAAATAGGAACAAGAAGAACAGAAAAAAAGACGAAATCAAGATAAAAGACATTAAATCTTAGCAAAAGTTCTCAGCAGAGGAGGATTAAACATCTCCACAAACAGCATTACCAGCTTCACTTATTACTAACCAGACTGACTTTATTTCTGTCAGACGTCTACAGAAGTTCTTAGTAAAAGGTGACAGAGGTTTAGATGTCATTTTATTTTAATTTGATGTTACCATAATGGTGATCAGTGATTGCTTTAGTTGGGTTCTTGACCCTTGACTTTTGAACATTAGTTGTTCTTTCGCTGCTGTAGCTGTGTCTTTAAAATTCATTAGCTATGGCACAAAGCTGAAGACAACAGGATGACAATGACTGTTTGTTAATAGTCACAGTCATCATATAACGGTCCGATTTTCTGATCTCTTTTGCTGCCTTTAGTTGTTAAATGGTTGATGTCTTGTTGTTTTGATTTTGTTGTCATTGAGATTTTACAGATTGAGATCTATCGGGGATTTAACGTCCAGAAAATATTAATGATTTTAAAAAGGTTATACTCAGAACATTTTGAACTTCTTAATTAGCCAGACACACACACACATCAATAATTGGTCTATGAATCTCAACAATGGTGACAATCATAAGTTTTATGCTGCAATGCATGTTGGGTACCAAAAAAAAAACATGACTCCCAGCATGCATTGCAGCATGAATAAATTATGCTGATGATTTGTCTGGTAATTTGCTTTAATTTTTACTTTTTGTTTTTATTTTTGCTTTTGGTTTTGTGTTGACTTTTAGTTGCGTATTTTGGGATGTTCAAATTTAATGTTATCTTTTTTGTTGATTGTCACCATTGTTGAGATTCATAGACCAATTATTGATGCCTGTGTGTGTCTGGCTGATCAAGAAGTTCAAAATGTTCTGAGTATAACCTTTTTAAAATCATTAATATTTTCTGGACGTTAAATCCCCGATAGATCTCAATCTGTAAAATCTCAATGACAACAAAATCAAAACAACAAGACATCAACCATTTAACAACTAAAGGCAGCAAAAGAGATCAGAATATCAGACCGTTATATGATGACTGTGACTATTACCAAACAGTCATTGTCACCCTGTTGTCTTCAGCTTTGTGCCATAGCTAATGAATTTTAAAGACACAGCTACAGCAGCGAAAGAACAACTAATGTTCAAAAGTCAAGGGTCAAGAACCCAACTAAAGCAATCACTGATCACCATTATGGTAACATCAAATTAAAATAAAATGACATCTAAACCTCTGTCACCTTTTACTAAGAACTTCTGTAGACGTCTGACAGAAATAAAGTCAGTCTGGTTAGTAATAAGTGAAGCTGGTAATGCTGTTTGTGGAGATGTTTAATCCTCCTCTGCTGAGAACTTTTGCTAAGATTTAATGTCTTTTATCTTGATTTCGTCTTTTTTTCTGTTCTTCTTGTTCCTATTTCCTTCAGTGATTCTGATTGTTAACAGCAGGTGTTCATCAGGGTCTCAATTAACTTAGAAAATTAACTGAATTATTCACTCAGTCAAGTGGACTATATTAGTGAACTAATGTAGGGAATAGTGAATGAGGGTATAGGGTGTGATTTTGAACACATCCTCTGAATGTCGACTTTGAGCGCTGTTAATTCACAGTATATTCCTGTAGGCTACTTTCTCGAAAACGACAAATATCACCCTGAATGCATTTTTTCTATGGTATATTGCTGTTTTAATGGAAAACAGCATGATACTGTAAAATTTGGCTGTTTTTTTACAGCAATTTTTTACAGTGTTGTTTACAATTCTCAATTCTCATGTAGATTCTTTGTAGATATTAGTTTGCTTACATTTTTGAAATCTAGTAATTTCTGTAAACTCAAGTAACTTGGCAATAGAGCATGAGAAAATAATAATAATGTTGCCCTAACTTGATAAAATCCGAGCGGCAGTGGCTCAGTGGTTCATGTAGTTTGTCTACAAACCGGAAGTTTGGTGGTTCAATCCCCGTTTCCACCTGATCAAGTGTCAAGGTGTCCATGAGCAAGACACCTAACCCCAGCTGCTCCCGACGAGCTGGATGGCGCCTTGTAGGGCTGCACGATTAATCGCACGATATTGTTATGCGCATCTCATCAGTAAAGCCGGTTCCTTGATTAGTAGTAAATCACCTTCACCTGCTTTCAGATGGACGATATGATGCAGATATGAGTGTTAAATTAACACTCACGAGTGTTAAAGTTAATGAGATAATTAAGTGATTAATTTAGTGATCATTGAGCATTATTGAAGACACCTGAAGATAACAAGCAGAATCACTGAAGGAGAAAATCTAAAATTGTAAGCCACCGTTATGGCGATAAGTGTTTGCTTTAGTTGGGCTCTTGATCCTCATACTTTAAGTTTAAATTTTGTTTGTCTGCTGTTATTAATTAATTACAGTCAAATGAGCAAAGAAAAGTGTGATCTGATAGTTTTGGTTATGTTTTGACATAATCATGCTGTGATCTGAAAAATGAAATTCATTCAGATGATCTGGTTTAACTTGATAGCCACAGTTTAGCGGTTCTACAGCATATGATAATTGTATTTCTCTTATAATCCAGAACATTTAATAAAAATTGTTCTGATCTAATCACTTTCAAATGCATTTAGTAACACAGACATCAATAATCAGCCTGTGAATCTCAACCGTGGTGACAATAATAATCCTTGTTGCCACCAATCACAACTCATTAATGGCTCCCATCATGCATTGCGGTATGAATAAATTATGATCTGAATTGTCTATGTAATTTACTTTTCCTAATTGAATATTCTGCTCGTCACCATTGTTGAGATGCATTGACTGAATCTTGATATCTGTGTGTGCCTAAAAGAAAGATTTTTTTTTTTTTTACAACTTTTAAGAACTGCTTTATATTATATCTCAAATTCTGGATATTTATGCAGAATCTCAGTTATGCTGTAACCAACAGCATAAATCACAAACATTTAGTTCAAATGATGACTGTCATAATATAAACAACACCATTAGATCAATTTTTTCCTTTGTTCATCTGGCAGCTATAACTCAGATACAACAGCCGAACAAAATCTAAAGTTAATAATGTAAGGGTCAAGAGCCCAACTAAAGCAAACACTCCTCTCCATAATGGTGACCTGAAATTCCGGTTTTCTCCTTCAGTGATTCTGCTTTAGGTGTCTTCAATAATGCTCAATCATCACTCAATTAATCTCTTAAATATCTCATTAACTTTAACACTCTTGAGTGTGGACTCATATACACTCCCAGGTGTGTTAATTTAACACTGAGTTTTTGCTGTGTACAAAGAGCCGTAGTTAACTGACAAGCTGAGCCATATCGCATTAAATATCGTTGGCGATATGTCCTCGATTTTAACGCGATATGGCTTAGCTTGTCAGTGAACTACGGCTGTTTGTAGTAAATGTCGCTCCATCTGAAAACAGGTGAAGGCGATTTACTACTAATCACGGAACCGGCTTTACTGACGAGATGCGCATAACAATATCGTGCGATTAATCGTGCAGCCCTAGCGCCTTGCATGGCTGACACCGCCATCAGTGAATGAATGGGTGAATGTGAGGCAATGTGTAAAGCGCTTTGGTGGCCATGGGTCTGTTTAAAGCACTATATAAATGCAGCCAATTACCAACATAAGTTCAACCAACATCTTTTTTTTAGTTCTCTTAAGTAATGTTTTCCAGTCCACATTACTTGATACAGGAAGTTGAGTCAACAGACTGCATGTTGCATCAATTCGTGTTTTGAATTGTAATAAACTTGACACTATAAGTTGACTCAAATTAACTCAGTCAAAGCAAAAAGATGACTTGACTTAGTTAAGTTGAGACAACTAATCTTTTTTTACAGTGTGATTAATTAGCTTAACATTCATCCATTGACAAATTACCAGCACAACCTTTACAAAACTATATATAAAAAATTCTCATTTACACATAAGATGTGATTCAAAGCACAAACTTCTATTAAAAATGAGCTCAAGTCTATAGCCAACCTCTTATAGTTAGCTGACGGCTAAGATGCTAACGGTCTTCTTCGAAGACACTAAACCATTTCTGTAAACTAAATATTCACCAGGAGCGTATCAATTACATGTAGGAAAGTGTCAGGAACAGTGTGTGTATTATTTGTGTAACTTTAGGGAATAAACTTACCTGAAAGCCGTGAAAACAACAGTGAGACAGTTTTGCAGCTTGTCGTCAGTTGAGTCCCCGCTCCGTTTGGCGTTTCCGTGGTAACTCCCTCCGCTCGCTCCAGTAAAATCAAATGCGACTCGAATGTTCAGCACGCGCGCCCATTAAAACGCATCGTTAAGTTACCATATGCAGAATTTACATGAATATACATCTAGAATTAAAACATTAAAAATACTGATGGAGTGAATCATAAGAAAAAAAGATAAAATGTCCGGAAACTTTTTTTTTTTAGTTGAATTTTTTTTTAAGTGGATAGTAGGCTTAATGTAAATGGAATGAGAATATGAAAGCAGTATAGCCATAATACAATAGCCTAAACATGGTGTAGAAACAAAAGTAGGCAACATATTTGAAAAACACACAAATTAAAAACTTCACATGATATAAGGCACAAATATATTTTCACATATATGTACACATATTTAAACGAAGAACAATTTAAGCTTTATGTTATAAGCATTTTAAAAATATATTTTCAAAATATATTTCAATATATTTAACAGTGTACCACATATATGTGAATATATTACATTTCTGTATGGGGAACTAGTAGCCTACGTCCCAAATCGTAGTATGTTGAAATGAGTGTTCCAATGGACTACTATATCCGGTCAGAATCCGAAGTGCAGATCGATGCACACTCTAATGGCTGATATTGCCCACAACCCATCGCGCGTTGGGCGGTTAGAACTACAAACACGAGTGAAAAGTGTTAAAAAAAAACTACAGACATGGAGGACGCGCGAGTCCGGCGGTTGTGTAGAGAGGTTTAGATAAAGGGGTTTAAGTGATTAATTATCAGTATCTAACCTGACGAAAATTTATTTATTCAATGTTGGCTACGTTATATTGCATCTGCAGCAGCATTGTGTGAACTTTTGTAAAGATATGTTAAACGCCATTAAATTTTAAATGCATCATTACATTCAAATTGCAAACACATGAGGAGAGTGAGAGTCTCCGCATGAAAGACCCACGACTGGCAGATGAACGAGCTACTACATTTCTCTCCGAAACGGTAAGAAAATATATTAGATTGAATGGAGGATTTTAACTGTGACGAGATGATTGACAGGGCAGTTTACGGTGATGCACGCGACAGAGCTGTCCGTTAAAGATGACTAAGTAGTGTGTCCCTAAGCTTGCCTATTCTTTTGCTACACACTCAAAAGTAGGCTATGTACTTTTTCTTCACAAAAAGAGTACATACTTTTAGGGCGTAGTATAAGTAGGCGAATTGGGACGCAGCAACTCTCTAAAAGCATAGCACGCAACACTGATAGCCTAAGCGTCCCACTTAACGAACACCTTAATTGATAGTTCCTAACCACAATAACATTGCATGACTAACTCGTATTTAATACAAAATGAAACCAAAAGTCTTTTATTTAATAGGAAAATGGTTTTGGGAAGTTCATCATAAAAATAAAATAAATATTTCTCTCTTCCCAACTTGCTACATATACATATATGCCTATTATAAATGTGTCTTTTATGTGTTCACACCATAGAAAACAAGTTAATATATTTCCAGTATCTACTGTAATGTTGCTCCAAAAACCATGTGGAGTGTGTTTCAATGCAAAGAGTCCCAGCGGGCACCTTGCGTCAATTTAACATCAATATGACATCAAACATTATGTCAAAATGACGTCACGAAATAGGTCAAAAATGAAAGTCATATTGACGTCAAAGTGTCAATTTGATGTCAAGATTTTGACCTCTGCTGATGTCATTTTGATGTTATTTTGATGTCATGCTTTCTTTGTATTTGATGTCAATTCAATATTTATTTGACGTCATGATGTTGATGTCATTTTAATCTATTATTGAAGACACCTGATGTTAACAAGCAGAATCACCAAAGGAGAAACTAAAAATTTTAAGCCACCATTTTGGTGATCAATGTTTGCTTTAGTTGGGCCCTTGACCCTTAAACTATTAATATTTCAATTTTGTTTGGCTGATGTAATTTACTTGTAACTGCCAGATGAACATTGAGAAAATGTGATCAGGTGGTGTTGGTTATGTTTTGACATAATCATCACTTGATCTGAATAACTGAAGTCATTTAGAGTGTCTTTAACTTGTTAAATACAGTAACACTATGAATATATAGCAAACAATTATCAGCATTTTTAATATATTCCAAAATATTTCTTAAAACTTGTTCTGATTAGTAGACATGGGAAAATTATTTTATTTAGACACACTGACATCAATAATCAGCCTGTGAACCTCAACAATGGTGACAATAATAAAGCATGTTGCAGTGCATTATGGGTGCCACCAATCAAAACTCATTCATGGCTCCCATCATTAATTGTGGTATAAATAAATTATGATCTGATTTGTCTTTGAATATTTTGTTTGTCACCATTGTTGAGATTCATAGACTGATTCTAGATGTCTGTGTGTGCCTAAAATAAATATTTGCTCTATAAGAACAACTTTTAGGAAATCCTTTTGAATTAATAAAAAAAAAATAGGATCATATGCTGTAGAATACCGTGATGCTGTAATTTCCAACACAAATCTAAGACAGAGATTAGGCTCTAACTGAGTACAGTGACTCAGGGCAAATGATCATTATGTCAAAACATAACCAACACCATCAGATCACCTTTACTCTTAGTTCATCTGGCTGTTCACCACTCAGTTTCAGCAGCCAATCAAAATCTAAAGTTAAACACTTTAGGGTCAAGAGCCCAACTAAAGCAAACATTGATCACCAAAATGGTGGTGTAAAATTTGTATTTTCTCCTGTGGTGATTCTGCTTGTTAACATCAGGTGTCTTCAATAATGGATTAAAATGACATCAACACCCTGACGTCAAATAGATGTAGAATTGACATCAAATACAAACAAAGCATGACATCAAAATGACATCAGCAGAGGTCAAAATCTTGACATCAAATTGACATTGACACTTTGACATCAATATGACTTTCATTTTTGACCTATTTTGTGACGTCATTTTGACGTAATGTTTGATGTCATATTGATGTTAAATTGACATCAAGGTGCCCGCTGGGGTAAACAGGGTCTTACCAGAAGAGGCCATCTCACGCAAGCTACAGTAAAGACAGGCAACAAAAGAAAATGAATTTTAAAGTGAGAAGACTATAGGGGCAGCTAAACCTACACGTGGTTAGCTAAATTTAAGCCAGATAGAACATAAACCTGACCGTCAAGAACTTTTTGTCTCTCGAAATAAATTATAGACCCATCCATTGATATAGAAATGAATTGATATCTACCAAGCTAATCGTTTATAAATAATAAATGTTGCATCATTGCTAAACAACAATACATTTAGCAGATTATTTAACATACAAATGATTTTAATTTATAAAAAATCTATAATTTTTTGTCAGATTTTCATTCTAAAGATAAAAATCGTGATTATACGGTATTATACAGGGCTGTTGAATGCTTGATTCTGGTTGGTTGAGAACGTTCTAAGGTGTGCAATTATTTTCAGGGAAACGCACGGCTAAAGTAGTTTCAGGCAGGTTTGACCGCATTACAGTTCCATATCACTGCGCGTAGTTAACTGTAATAAGGGAAAATAGGATCCAATTCATAACAAGAAAAAATGTTACGAGTCGCAAATGTTGTAACTGGAGTAACAAATGATTTCAATTGGGGTTCACTACTCTCAACTATTTTTGATGTCAGCCTGGAAAACAGAATCACAAAAGCAGAGAGTGAAGGAGTGAACCGCCATCCCAGCAAACACAGAACGTTCCCCTAACGTTCCCGTATGGTTCCCATTTGGTTATTTTTTTGGGAACTAAACGAGAACGTTCTAGGAACGTTCCCTATAGGTTATTTTTAGGTTCTATTTTTATAACCTAAAGGGAACGTTCCCAGAACGTTCCCTGTAGGTTTTTTTTTGGTTTCATTTTATAACCTAAGGAGAACGTTCTGGGAATGTTCCCTGTAGGTTTTTTTTTTGTTTAATTTTATAACCTAAGGAGAACGTTCTGGGAATGTTCCCTGTAGGTTATTTTAGGTTCTATTTTTATAACCTAAAGGGAACGTTCCCAGAACGTTCCCTGTAGGTTTTATTTTTTGGTTTCATTTTATAACCTAAGGAGAACGTTCTGGGAATGTTCCCTGTAGGTTATTTTTTTTGTTTAATTTTATAACATAAGGAGAACGTTCTGGGAATGTTCCCTGTAGGTTATTTTTTTGTTTAATTTTTAAACCTAAGGAGAACGTTCTGGGAATGTTCCCTGTAGGTTATTTTTTTTGTTTAATTTTATAACCTAAGGAGAACGTTCTGGGAATGTTCCCTGTAGGTTTTTTTTTTGTTTAATTTTATAACCTAAGGAGAACGTTCTGGGAATGTTCCCTGTAGGTTATTTTAGGTTCTATTTTTATAACCTAAAGGGAACGTTCCCAGAACGTTCCCTGTAGGTTTTTTTTTTTGGTTTCATTTTATAACCTAAGGAGAACGTTCTGGGAATGTTCCCTGTAGGTAATTTTTTTTGTTTAATTTTATAACATAAGGAGAACGTTCTGGGAATGTTCCCTGTAGGTTATATTTTTGTTTAATTTTATAACATAAGGAGAACGTTCTGGGAATGTTCCCTGTAGGTTATTTTAGGTTCTATTTTTATAACCTAAAGGGAACGTTCCCAGAACGTTCCTTGTAGGTTATTTTTTGGTTTAATTAATCAATGGCCGTGCGCGTGAACTTTCGAGTCGATTTCAAACACTGGAGCAACGCAGAGTTGCCATGGAAACGGCGCGCGACCACTGCGGCTGAAACTTCCTGTCTCGCTGTTGTTTTCACTGCTTTCAGGTGAGATTAGTCTCTAAAATAACACGAATTAATACACACAACTGGTCTTGACACTTCGCTTACTTGTTATTGACACGCTTCTGTTAAATATTTACTTTATAGACATGGTTTAGTGTCTTCGGAAAAAGTCTGTTTGCATCTCAACCGCTTTCAGAAGAGGTAGCTAAGCTAAGCTAACGTTAGCTAACTTAACTCGGTTGAGCTTTTGTTTATGAAAGTTTGGGCTTTTAACCAACTCTTATGTGTAGATGAGAGTTTTTGTTAAGGTTTAACTTGGAAGTGAGCTAATTTATTTAATATAAACGTTAACATAATCGTATGTACTGTTAATCGGTTACGTCTCTTACATGGAGCGAGAAAATAGGCTGAAACTCTGCTCAATGGTAAGGTTAAACACATAAGTTATTGATAAAAAAAAAATGTTCTGTGAATTTCAGCAGCAACAAAATAACCCCTCTAAAACAGAGGGGAAGCTCCACAAGCTCCACATTTCTGAAGAAAGCTGCAGCCAGAGATGTAGAAAACACAGGTGAACCGAAGAAGCTCATTAAATAACTTCATATCCATTTTGTCACAATACATATTTTTTAATTTCTCAAATTTACATTTTTAATTTGTTTAATATGTTTTAAGAAGGTTTTGACATCCAAATATGGAATGCCAAAGCTGACTTAATTAAAAATAAATAAATACATAAATAAATATACAAAGAAATGTAAAAAAGCAAAAATGCATAAATACATATACAAAGAAATGTAAAAAAGTACAAATAAATGAGTATTTATACTTTTATTTCCTTATTTATGTATAATTGTATTTTTTCACACATTTATTTTTTTATTTATACATTTATTCATTTATTTATTTCCACTTTTATTTATTTCCACATTCATTTATGTATATATGCTTTTGTCTACATTTATTTATTTTCACATTTATTTATTTCTACATTTATTTATTTCCACATTTATTTATTTCTACATTTATTTATTTCTACATTTCTTTGTCCGTATGCTAATGAGGGGGGCGTGTTTAACCTCAGACATCAACAATCGAGCTCAGAGTGGCAGTGCTGAAGCTTTGAGGCCACAGTGACACCTTGTGGTGTGTGACCAAACGAAACGCAAGAGGTGTGCGGACAATATCACATTTTAAGTCATGTATATCACCCTAACTGTATGTAGGGTAGGCTATATAGGGTTAACACACATAGCACACATGAACAGAAACTGCACTTCAACGGGTCTGATAGCAGACACTTGGACATGGAAGCGCATGAAAGTATCCACTATTAATAACAATGTAAACGCGGTGGATAGGGCTGATAAGAGCTTGCGTTTATTGTCGATGAGACTCGCACACCGGCGCAGAACGTGGAGAGAAACCAGCGCACATTTCACTGACTCCTACGCAAGCATATCGATCAATGAGTTTGAAACGCGACTCAATACACGGTTTACATTCGCGTTTCATAATTTCGTATGCATAACAGGTGACAATTCAAATGCTTAAAACACAACCCATATTTCATAGATGCTGCTCTTAGATAATGATTAATCACAAGTCAACAATTTGGAATTATTCTTAAATCAAACAAAAGGGGCTCATGTAAACGCAGCTAGTGAGCCACGCATCTCACCCCATGCAGTGGAGGACAGAAGCATCATCATGCCCATTCAAACAGCACCTGTCGTGCCCATGCTCGTGGTCATATTTACCCCTATAAACTGATTTTATATCTACCCAAACCTTATTAAATAGGTAGGCTATACAGTACATCATCATATATGTCAAGTTCTTAATATTAATCAATAAACTACTCAGTTATAATTATAATAAGGCACTATGGCTGTTATCAGTAAAATAAAATTAACAAAAGTCATTAAGTCATTAAAAGTCAAAATCTTAATACAAAGGAGAATGCTTTTACATTGCAATTACAATTTCATAAAAGTCGTTATGAGATTAATGATATGACTCACTCGTTTAAGACAGTGACTTACCGCCACCTACTGTCTGTTTTAGTTTCATATTTAAACATACAATTTAATTGATTCCATAATTTCATATTTCTATATTCATTTATTTTTAACATTAATCTCATAACGACTTTTACTTTCTACCTATTTAATAGGGTTTGGGTAGATATAAAATCAGTTTATAGGGGTAAATATCACCACGAGCATGGGCACGACAGGTGCTGTTTGAATGGGCATGATGATGCTTCTGTCCTCCACTGCATGGGGTGAGATGCGTGGATCACTAGCTGCGTTTACATGAGCCCCTTTTGTTTGATTTAAGAATAATTCCAAATTGTTGACTTGTGATTAATCATTATCTAAGAGCAGCATCTATGAAATATGGGTTGTGTTTTAAGCATTTGAATTGTCACCTGTTATGCATACGAAATTAGGAAACGCGAATGTAAACTGTGTATTGAGTCGCGTTTCAAACTCATTGATCATATGCTTGCGTAGGAGTCAGTGAAATGTGCGCTGGTTTCTCTCCGCGTTCTGCGCTGGTGTGCGAGTCTCATCGATAATAAACGCAAGCTCTTATCAGCCCTATCCACCGCGTTTACATTGTTATTAATAGTGGATACTTTCATGCGCTTCCATGTCCAAGTGTCTGCTATCAGACCCGTTGAAGTGCAGTTTCTGTTCATGTGTGCTATGTGTGTTAACCCTATATAGCCTACCCTACATACAGTTAGGGTGATATACATGACTTAAAATGTGATATTGTCCGCACACCTCTTGCGTTTCGTTTGGTCACACACCACAAGGTGTCACTGTGGCCTCAAAGCTTCAGCACTGCCACTCTGAGCTCGATTGTTGATGTCTGAGGTTAAACACGCCCCCCTCATTAGCATACGGACAAAGAAATGTAGAAATAAATAAATGTAGAAATAAATAAATGTGGAAATAAATAAATGTAGAAATAAATAAATGTGGAAATAAATAAATGTAGACATAAAAACTAGGGCTGCACGATTAATCGCACGATATTGTTATGCGCATCTCGTCAGTAAAGCCGGTTCCTTGATTAGTAGTAAATCGCCTTCACCTGTTTTCAGATGGAGCGACATTTACTACAAACAGCCGTAGTTCACTGACAAGCTGAGCCATATCGCATTAAAATCGAGGACATATCGCCAACGATATTTAATGCGATATGGCTCAGCTTGTCAGTTAACTACGGCTCTTTGTACACAGCAAAAACTCAGTGTTAAATTAACACACCTGGGAGTGTATATGAGTCCACACTCAAGAGTGTTAAAGTTAATGAGATATTTAAGAGATTAATTGAGTGATGATTGAGCATTATTGAAGACACCTAAAGCAGAATCACTGAAGGAGAAAACCGGAATTTCAGGTCACCATTATGGAGAGGAGTGTTTGCTTTAGTTGGGCTCTTGACCCTTATATTATTAATTTTAGATTTTGTTCGGCTGTTGTATCCGAGTTATAGCTGCCAGCTGAACAAAGAAAAAAATTGATCTAATGGTGTTGATTATATTATGACAGTCATCATTTGAACTAAATGTTTGTGATTTTTGCTGTTGGTTACAGCATAACAGAGATTCTGCATAAATATCCAGAATTTGAGATATAATGTAAAGCAGTTCTTAAAAGTTGTAAAAAAAAGAAAAAAAAAAGTCTTTCTTTTAGGCACACACAGATATCAAGATTCAGTCAATGCATCTCAACAATGGTGACAAGCAGAATATTCAATTAGGAAAAGTAAATTACATACACAATTCAGATCATAATTTATTCATACCGCAATGCATGATGGGAGCCATTAATGAGTTGTGATTGGTGGCAACAAGGATTATTATTGTCACCACGGTTGAGATTCACAGGCTGATTATTGATGTCTGTGTTTCTAAATGCATTGAAAGTGATTTGATCAGAACAATTTTTATTAAATGTTCTGGATTATAAGAGAAATACAATTATCATATGCTGTAGAACTGCTAAACTGTGGCTAACAAGTTAAACCAGATCATCTGAATGAGTTTCATTTTTCAGATCACAGCATGATTATGTCAAAACATAACCAACACTATCAGATCACACTTGTCTTTGCTCATCTGACTATAATAAATCAATAACAGCAGACAAACAAAATTTAAACTTAAAGTATAAGGATCAAGAGCCCAACTAAAGCAAACACTTATCGCCATAACGGTGGCTTACAATTTTAGATTTTCTCCTTCAGTGATTCTGCTTGTTATCATCAGGTGTGTTCAATAATGCTCAATGATCACTAAATTAATCACTTAATTATCTCATTAACTTTAACACTCTTGAGTGTTAATTTAACACTCATATCTGCATCATATCGTCCATCTGAAAGCAGGTGAAGGCTATTTACTACTAATCAAGGAACCGGCTTTACTGATGAGATGCGCATAACAATATCATGCGATTAATCGTGCAGCCCTAATAAAAACATATATACATAAATGAATGTGGAAATAAATAAAAGTGGAAATAAATAAATGAATAAATGTATAAATAAAATAAAAAAATGTGTGAAAAAAATACAATTATACATAAATAAGGAAATAAAAGTATAAATACTCATTTATTTGTACTTTTTTACATTTCTTTGTATATTTATTTATGTATTTATTTATTTTTAATTAAGTCAGCTTTGGCATTCCATATCCAAACGTAAGTGACACTGTATGAGCAATATTAAATATTAAATATTAATATTAAAAATATTAAATGAATAAGCAAACCTAAAAACAAATTCTGTTATCCTAATTAAGAAATTATTTTCTGTATATTCTTTATATTCTTTCTCTTTTCTGCATTTCCCCTCTGCTGTAGCTTCTTTCCTTTTAATAAACCTGGCATTGTATAATAATATTGTTGGCTCTGTGTCAAATGGTTTGTTGTGTTCCTAGATCCTTCCATGCTGATGCCCTGCACCGTAGCAGTTTTTGTCGTGATCATCATCTCTAAGATGCTATGAGCCATATGACTAGTAAGTAAAACTTCAAACATACACTAATGTCAAACATACAGTAGAGATCAAAATTAGAGAACAATTAAGAAACACTTGATTATTTTCAGAAATATTGTTAATCTTCATTGCTTGAAATTTTGAGGGATATTCGCTGTGGGTATACCATTGTTCTACTAGCATTTTTTACAAAATAACCAAGGTACTTCAACAAAAACCTTTATTTTGTGGAAAACACAGCGATCAAAATTAGAGAACAATAACCCTTGCAGCACAAAAGCAAGCATTACAACAAAAATTTTAGGCTTCCAGCAATCAAAATTTAGTAGGAAGTGTAGAGGCCCTTGCTTTGAATGACCTGAGCACATCTGCGGCCACAGGACATCACTAGATTCTCACACTGCTCTGCTGTGATCTTGGTCCACTCTTCTTCCAGTCTCTTCCACAGTTCGCGAACTGTAGTGGGTTTCTTAGCCATAACTTTGTCGCCAAGGATTTTCCAATGATTTTCAATCAGGTTTAGATCAGGACTCTGGGCTGGCCATTTCATTATTTCAATTTTCTGAGCTTCAAGGAACTTCTTTACCCATTTTGCAGTGTGACGGGGCATTGTCTTGCATGAAAATAGCGGGCTGATTGGGAGATGCTTGCAGGGAAGGAACCACATGTAGCAGAAGGAGGTTCTGATAAACATTTGCATTCACCATGCCATGTAGCTGTATAATAGGCCCAACTAGACTGTCCACATGACATGCTCCTCCACAAAGGTTAGTCTACATGTCATGGTGAATGCAAATTAGAGATGCTCCGATCAGCATTTTTGGGGCCGATCACCGATTACCGATCACCAAAATCATGATCTGCTGATTGCCGATCACAGAATGGCAGGGGAATGGGAATCTTTTATCTATAATCTAGCAGAGTTTGCACCATTTGTAGAAATGAAACTAACTATGAAACAGTAGAAATAGGCTACAGTCAAGATCTTGAAGAACCACCAAGTGTTTATTTAATTGTATTTAGAAAATGAGATAACTTAAGGCTACTGTAGACCATCTTTCCCAAATAAGGCAGAGTAACATAAAATTATTCCAAACAAAGAGGGGTCAGGCAGACCAACACACATTAGATCAGCTTAATGGGATGGGATCAAGTTACACTTAGGCATACTTGGAAATTGTAGCCTCTTAATACACTGACTACATTTAATAATTGGCAGCAAAAACTTGTTTTTGACAGCAAAACTGACTACTGCCACAAAAGGACAAAACTATGGCAAGTTTTTTTCTGTTATCATTTATGAAAGTCTGATGTAGTTGAGGAAATATCTCACGGCACGAATGTACCAATACAAATAAATAAAACATCTCCAGTTAACTAGCAGAGGCATTCATTTTGTTCATTTGTTAAATAAGAGGCGATCTAGCGCTGAAATGTGTTTTTTTTTATCAAGTGATCAAAGTGCTTGACGCCGCGTGGATACTGTGTTCTCTTGTGGCTCGCGCAGTCTTCACTCGGACGCGCGCTTCAATCCATTGTGGAGACTCTCTATTCGTTCCGGTGAAATTACAAAACAAACTATACACAAACGTGTCCCTGTCTGATATACAACAACTGATAAACATAATCGGTTTTGATGAGGAAAAAAAAACCTATACGAGTGCGGATTAGAACCCAGGACCTCTGATCCCAGACGGGAGAAGGAGAACTCATGTTGCCACTGGCAAGCTCCGCTCTGCTGCTGTGTGCCCTTGTGCCGCGCATGCAGGTGGAAAAAAGTCACGCGAGTAATTTACGTCACGTGATCGGCTTTTTTGATCAGCGCTTTTGGGGTTCGCCGATCAAGCTATTTTTAGCCAATATCGACCGATCATGATCGGCGGCCGATCAATCGGAGCATCACTAATGCAAATGTTTATCAGAACCTCCTTCTACTACATGTGGTTCCTTCCCTGCAAGCATCTCGTGCTGCAAGGGTTATTGTTCTCTAATTTTGATCGCTGTGTTTTCCACAAAATAAAGGTCTTTGTTGAAGTACCTTGGTTATTTTGTAAAAAATGCTAGTAGAACAATGGTATACCCACAGCGAATATCCCTCAAAATTTCAAGCAATGAAGATTAACAATATTTCTGAAAATAATCAAGTGTTTCTTAATCGTTCTCTAATTTTGATCTCTACTACACTAATTGTCTTGGTACAAATTTGAATGTTTTGAAAGAAGTTTCTTATGTTCACCAAGACAGCATTTAAAACAATAATATTGTGAAATAATATCATTTTCAAATAGCTACGATGTTTACATAATATTCCTACATATAGGGGCAATGCAGTGCAGAAGTTGTGCAAGTCTCTAAAGGCCAGTGAGATTGAAGACCTCATTTCAATGGTCCTAAAAATTGCTCCACACAGGCATTTAAAATGGTAAGCAATCGTGTCAGTTTTGTTTTAATTTTCAATGATTCAATGTACCTCATGCAAAATAATTTTTTCTCGTGTCATTTATGACGTTTTATTGGAACTTGGAAAGTATAATTACTAGATGAGTGTAAAAAGTATTTGTGCAGTGAATATCATAACATCAGTCTACAAGGCATCAGCAAAACTTCATTATTGCACACACAGCAATTTATTATTGCTTATTTATTATTTATTATCTCATCTGACTCATGTCTTTTTTTTTTTTTTTCAAGAAACTTGTGCATGCTTTCATCACCAGCAGGGTGGATTATTGTAATGGACTCCTCACTGGCCTTCCCAAAAAGACCATAAGACAGTTGCAGCTCATACAGAACGCTGAGCAGAACCAGAACATATGAACACACACACCAGTCCTCAGGTCTTTACACTGGCTGCCAGTTACATATAGGATTGATTTTAAGGTATTATTACTGGTATATAAATCATTCAATGGCCTAGGACCTCAATACATTGCAGATATGCTCACCGAATATAAACCCAACAGAACACTCAGATCATTAGGATCACATCAGCTAGAAATACCAAGGGTTCACTCTAAGCATGGCGAGTCTGCTTTTAGCTATTATGCCAGCCGCAGCTGGAACCAGCTTCCAGAAGAGATCAGATGTGCTCCTACAGTAGTCACATTCAAATCCAGACTCAAAACACTTCTGTTTAGCTGTGCATTTACTGAATGAGCACTGTACCACTGTTCGTCCGACTGTTTGTACTGTATTTTATTTTATGTTTTTAATTATTCTGATTTCTTTTGATTATTTCTGTATTTTATCTTTTATTCTAAACTGTTTTAATTATTCTGATTTCTTTTGATTTATTTCTGTATTTTATCTTTTATTCTAAACTGTTTTAATTATTCTGATTTCTTTTGATTTATTTCTGTATTTTATCTTTTATTCTAAACTGTTTTAATTATTCTGATTTCTTTTGATTATTTCTGTATTTTATCTTTTATTCTAAACTGTTTTAATTATTCTGATTTCTTTTGATTATTTTAATTTCTTCTATGTAAAGCACTTTGAATTACCATTGTGTATGAAATGTGCTATTTAAATAAACCTGCCTTGCCTTGCCTTTGTTTTTGATTTGCAGCTGATGGTGAAGTGAAGACGTTGGTGAAGTTGTTCACGGTTTCATGTTCACCGTACACATTTTCACAGTTTCATGTTCACCATACACATTTTCATACCTATTGATGTAAATTTTGTTTGATGTTGTTTGTTGTTTAAAATATGTTTATATCTCATCTCATTTCATTTCAGAGATTGCGATTGTTTCTTTAAATGCAAGTTATATTTATTTTTTAATATTTAATTCATGGTTCATAATATTCTTATGTTTTGTGAACAATAAACTATGTAGAAGAAGTGGCTTGTTGACTTATTATTTATGTACAGACATCAGAATGTAGAGGTTAGGAGAACGTTCTGGGAACCTTGAGAGAACGTTCTGGGAACCTTGAGAGAACTTTCTGGGAACCTTGAGAGAACGTTCTGGGAACCTTGAGAGAACGTTCTGGGAACCTTGAGAGAACGTTCTGGGAACCTTGAGAGAACTTTCTGGGAACCTTGAGAGAACTTTCTGGGAACCTTATAGAAACGTTCCCTATTGGTTATCCAGGAAAGTTTTCTTAACATAAATGGAATGTTCCCTTAAGGTTAGGGGAACGTTCTGGGAACTTTATGGGAACGTTCCCGGAACGTTGCGGGAACGTTCCGAATAGGTTCCCGAAACGTTCCCCTAACCTTAAGGGAACGTTCTATTTACGTTAAGAAAACTTTCCTGGATAACCAATAGGGAACGTTCTTGGAACCAAAAGCTAACTTTCCCAGAACGTTCCCAGAACGTAAAATTGTTAGCTGGGTTTCTCTTATAGTAATCAATAAACAAATGGCGCTTTGTCATGCTTCATTTTCGTACGTTATTAACACTGTAAATCACTTGACAGAAATGTATTATTTCTTAACTGTTTACGATGACATTGTTATAGTTTTACACATTTTAGACAGAATGTTTTGTGCAGAGACAAAAATTAGAGCGTTGAAAACTGTCGTAGTTTAAAGTTTATAGGCAGCAATATTATCATGGATCTAAGTCTGTGATCTTGAATATATGAATGCACAAATATAGTAGCCTATGTGAGGATATGAATCAGGATTGCTTGTATTATTTTAAGTTGCATGAGATCCATGAGATAATGTTTGTTTTAGGAGTGAATGTGTGAATCAATTATGTTTTTCTGCTGCATGTTACATTAATACAGACAAATTTCTTGATCATTTTCAAAACATTTTCACTTTGTCTCATTTTCACACATTAGCCTATCTCAGAAGTGACAATGAACTGTACATTTCTTCTCTAGGTTTGTATGATGTTGATAAAGATGTGTCAGTGATGGAGGGAGATTCAGTCATTCTAAACACTGGATTTATAAAAGGCGTACAAGAACGAATTAAGTGGTATTTTCAGGACAGACGCATCGCTGAAATCACTGGAGATCTGAGTAAGATCTGTACACTCAAAAAAATTACTCTTTAAACTAACTTAATTCAATTATGGACAGTGGTTCCACACAAGCAAATTATTTTGTATTAATGTTAATGACATTTTTTGAATCTACGTAAGCTCCTTGTGTTGTGACAACTCAACTGAATGAGTCCAAACAAATCAATGGAATTGCTTCCCTGTAACTTAAACCGGTTAAGTTTAGTGAACATGCTTTAGTTTAATTAAAACTCACTGAAAAATAAATGTATGTAGGATTTACATGATTTCTCAAATGAATTACTAGACTACAGCTAGCTATTAGCTAATAATAGCACTTATTAACATACTAAATGCTAAGATTTATATGCTCTTTCAGCAACAAGACTAAACCTATTTGAATCAGTCCACATCCTAACCAAATGCTCTACTCTTCTCCACAATGGTAACCCACTGTAATTTAAATGGTTTTAATAATTGCAATGTAATTGAACATTAAACACAATTACACACTATAAAGTCTTCCCCTTTCCTCAATTTCTAAAAAACACATAAAATAACACTTCATTTCAACATTTGTTCTGTCTTAATTCAGCTATATGCAAAGCATGCTGGGAACTAACAAGCACCGCCCAGTTTCAGTTAATGCAACACAAATCATTCATGTAATCCAACACAAACGGATTAAGTAAACTTTAATTTTACATATTTAAGCAGATTGAACACAATCAAATTAAGTTTGGACAAAATGTACAGCAATTGTGTTGCTTAAGCTCATTTGAAGCAATTTGAACAAGCAGACAAAATATTTTTTTTTCATTGAAATATATTTAAAGCATTCCAGAACAGACTTTCCGAAATACTCACAGAAATTAAAGACTTAGCCTTTTAGATTAACTTTATATATTCTCTGATGCCATGCACCTTGCTACTTTCTTCACACTCCATCTTCATCCAATACATTGGAAATTGTCACATCCAGGTTTTTTTTTATCGCGAAATTAAACCCTTTACATTAGTTTAACGATTGATAATTAAGTAAAGTGGAAAATTATACAGGTTAAGTTAATTAAACGCAATACAATAGTGTTTTGGTGGTAAAAGAAATATATGTGTGTTACTTTAACAAAACATATTTGGGTAAAAAGAACAGTGCCAAAAAAAAACATTTTTTTGAGTGTACAGATGATCAGTGTAAAGAGAGATTCAGAAACAGACTGAAGCTGGATCATCAGACTGGATCTCTGATCATCACAAACACCAGAAACACAGACTCTGGAGAATATAAACTACAGATCAACAACAGCAGATTCAACATCACTAAGATCTTCAGTGTTTCTGTCACTGGTGAGGATCATTGAGTTATTCAGTGTATTTTCCCTTGAGCAATTTTAGTTCAATACATTTACATCAACACAGTCAGTGTTTTCAGTGTGGCCTGTTTAAAAAAGTGACATTTGTCTCAAAATTACAATACAATTTGAGATCGTCTCTGTCACCTTCACAACAGACTTACAATTTTGTCTTTGTCTTGTCTATTGTTATTAACATAAAAATGCATAATTTCAGTCGGTTTTCCTGTGAACTCACAGTCCTTGATGCTGTTTTATCTGCTTAAAAACTCTAAAAATCAGAAGGCACATTTTATTGATTAAATCAGTATCGTAAAACTGATTACCAAAGCAGAAAGTTGTAATTATCAGTCAACAGTATTGGTAGAGTTGATTATCAGTTGATCTCCAGTAATAATGTCTGTGTGTCTTTAGCTGTTCCAGACTCAGGTCCGTCTTCAGCTTTCATGACAGCAGAGCAGGAATACGTTAAAAGAGTAATATGTGTTGCTGCTGCTGTTATTCTGTCCGTGGCTGCTGCTGCTGTGATTTACTATCGCCAAGGCAAGTATTATATATAGCTGATTGTACAAAATGGAAATAAGAGATTTATTGCACAAAACAAATCTTTAAAAATATGTAAAAGTATGTATTTTGATTCTAATTGACCAAAGTAAGAGTTTGTTATTGTTTAAACAGGAAACGGGTCAACAGGAGGTCATCAGGTGAGATACTGTGAGCTCTGAATCTCTGTCTGCAAAACACTGACTTTACTACAGATTCAGATCTGTGAGAACTGTCATCGGTGTGAATCTGTTTGAGCTTAGAAATCATTACATAGAAACAATAATATGAGAGTGCTTCACTTGTGTTGTTTTACTTCAGAATGAAGAACAGGGACTTCAGAATGAAGAACAGGGTCTTTACATTCACAAACATCAGAGAGAAAAACACTGTTTACCTGAATAATCAATCCTAAACATTTGTTTGACCTTCTGTGAATATGCTTCTTTCTTTCAGGAGAATGGTGTTCCAGAAGCAAGCACTGCCCCTTAATCAGAGGACTGAGACTCCACAGATGGATGAAGATAATGGGACACCTCAGTGAGAATGAGACTACTGGGATTTCACAGTAACATTATTTATTATTTTAATATTTTCACTGAAAGGGACCATGAAGATAAATCAGGGGGAGGGGGACGGGAAAGAAAGTGGAAGGAGATCAGCTGAAATTCTCATCGCTCATGGAGAAATAGTGTCAGGATACCAAAATTGCAGTAAAATGTCACTTTTTACAAAATTTCTACTCAATACCAATTTTGAACAAAGCAACCCATAACCAACAGTGAAACCAAGAGTGCTTTAGGATTTCCTGTGTGTAACTGGAGGGATTCTTACAGCTGCAAACTGATGCAGACAGGAACAGTGCCGGATTATCACTCTTTTTATATTTGTCTTTTTTTTTATCTCTTTCTGTTTGAGTTTTTTATATTTGTCTAATCGCAAGTATATTTGCATTTTTGCCTTGATGACATATAAAAGTATTCACTGAAATGTATGTCAAGAGTCTCCTCCACTGACCAGTTCATAAGACATCCGTAATCTCGTGAACATACACACATCACAATGTACGCATGTATTTTTGAATCCAAGTGAAAAAATACATCAGACTCAAGTGTTTACAAGTGTAAAAAGTAAGTACTTTTTGTAAGTGGTTACCAGTGGTGTAAAGTAACGAATTACAAATACTCTCGTTACTGTAATTGAGTAGTTTTTTTTAGGAATTGTACTTTTTTAAGTAGTTTAAAACCAGTCTACTTTTACTTTTACTTGAGTACATTTTAAGTGCTGTGTCGGTACTTTTACTGCGCTATTTTCCCTGAACCTGCCGTCGCTACATTTATATTAATATTTATTTTTATAGTAACCCAGACAGCATTTACATCTGTGCCAGGTCCGTTTTCGAATCAGTAGATTCGCGCAGCAGTTGCACTCAATATGCAGATCTGCACCAACTCTGCGCCAGACTTGTCTGTAGCTTCGACTGGGAGAGTCCGTCCGGCGGGTGCGGCGCCGATCCGGGGCAGACCATACGCGCCACAACTGAATTGAGTCCGCCTGGCGGGCGTGGACCGGATCCGCGCGAGCTGCGCAGACCATACGCGCCACAACTGAATTCAGTCCGCCTGGCGGGTGTGAACCGGATCCGCGCGAGCTGCGCAGACCAGACGCGCTGGAGCCACCCCGCATAAACCCGCTGACAAGAATGGAAGACTGCAGGCTGCACCGTCTTTGCTAATTGGTAAGTGCATTATACAAGTATAATTTAGTACATTATAAAAGTAAACTGGTGTTGATGTCATGTTAGTCTGTTACATAATTATATTAAAAATAAAAGTTTACAAACGTTTACACTGACATTCTGACAACCTGAGACGTGTCAGATAAGCTGGGTAACGTTAGCAGGCGGTTAGCTACTGCGGTCAAGCCAGCCGCGGTTTGAAAATACACGGTCAAGCCAGCCGCCAAAAAAAAAGTGTGTGTGCGCCTATTACTATGAATACGGTATTTTCAGTAACGACTGCGAGAGGGAACGTGCTCTCTCCCCAGTGGCGCTCTCTCTCTCTCTCTCTCTCTCTCTCTCTCTTCCTTTTTTCTTTCTTTCTTTCTATCTTTTTCTCTCTTTCTTTCTCTTTCTTACTTTTTTCTTTCTTTCTACCTTTTCTCTATTTCTTCTTTCTTTCTTTCTCTCTTTCTTCCTTTTTTCTTTCTTTCTCTTTTTCTTTCTTTCTTCCTTTTTTCTTTCTATCTTTTTCTTCTTTCTTTCTTTCTATCTTTCTTTCTTTTCTTTCTTTCTCTCTTTCTTTCTTTCTCTCTTTCTACCTTTTTTCTTTCTCTTTCTTCCTTTTTTCTCTCTTTCTTCTTTATTTCTCTCTTTCTTTCATGTTAGTTGCACATATTTGTGAGAGACAATGTAACAAGATGCTTTCTTTTTTCTCTCTTTTTATAGGTCACATCTCAAGAAATAGTTTTATGTAAATGTTTACAGCACAAGAAGACAAAATAAAGTATTCACTCTTTCTAAATACATTTACTGCATATGGTTTAATGTTCTCTTGTATTCAATGTGCCATACAGTATACAAACCCCATGCGAAACACGATTGACATTTTCGACTTCAGAGGCCCTTAAAGACCTCATTTCTAATAAGTAGAAAAAAATAATGGTCAGGTATAATACAGGACGTCCCATACAGTACACACACCTCATATCAAACCATTTTACTGTAGCATTTTGGAGATATGCCACTTTAATTGACTTCAGAGGTGTATAAAGACCTCATTTCTAATAAGTAGAAAAAAACAATGATCAAGTTTAATACAGGACGTCCCATACAGTACACACACCTCATATCTAACCATTTTACTTTAGCATTTTGGAGATATGCCACTTTAATTGACTTCAGAGGTGTATAAATAACTAATTTCTAATAAGTAGAAAAAAATAACAGTCAGGTTTAATACAGGACGTCCCATACAGTACACACCTCATATTAATCCATTTTACTGTAGCATTTTGGAGATATGCCACTTTAATTGACTTCAGAGGTGTATAAAGACCTCATTTCTAATAAGTAGAAAAAAACAATGATCAGGTTTAATACAGGCCGTCCCATACAGTACACACACCTCATATCTAACCATTTTACTGTAGCATTTTGGAGATATGCCACTTTAATTGACTTCAGAGGTGTATAAAGACCTCATTTCTAATAAGTAGAAAAAAATAACAGTCAGGTTTAATACAGGACGTCCCATACAGTATACACACCTCATATCAAACCATTTTACTTTAGCATTTTGGAGATATGCCACTTTAATTGACTTCAGAGGTGTATAAAGACCTCATTTCTAATAAGTAGAAAAAAATAACATTGAGGATTAATACAGGACGTCCCATAAAGTACACATACCTCATATTAATCCATTTTACTGTAGCATTTTGGAGATATGTCACTTTAATTGACTTCAGAGGTGTATAAATACCACATTTCTAATAAGTAGAAAAAAACAATGATCAGGTTTAATACAGGACGTCCCATACAGAATGTACACATCTCATATCAAACCATTTTACTGTAGCATTTTGGAGATATGCCACTTTAGTTTACTTCAGAGGTGTATAAAGACCTCATTTCTAATAAGTAGAAAAAAATAACAGTCAGGTTTAAAACAGGACGTCCCATACAGTTTACACACCTCATATTAATCCATTTTACTGTAGCATTTTGGAGATATGACACTTTAATTGACTTCAGAGGTGTATAAATACAACATTTCTAATAAGTAGAAAAAACAATGATCAGGTTTAATACAGGACGTCCCATACAGACTGTACACATCTCATATTAATCCATTTTACTGTAGCATTTTGGAGATATGCCACTTTAATTGACTTCAGAGGTGTATAAATAACTCATTTCTAATAAGTAGAAAAAAATAACAGTCAGGTTTAATACAGGACGTCCCATACATTATGCACACCTCATATTAATCCATTTTAATGTAGCATTTTGGAGATATGCCACTTTAATTGACTTCAGAGGTGTATAAATAACTTATTTCTAATAAGTAGAAAAAAATAACGGTCAGGTTTAATACAGGACGTACAGTACACCCACCTCATATCAAACCATTTTACTGTAGCATTTTGGAGATATGCCACTTTAATTGACTTCAGAGGTGTATAAATAACTCATTTCTAATAAGTAGAAAAAAATAACATTGAGGTTTAATACAGGACGTCCCATACAGTACACACACCTCATATCAAACCATTTTACTGTAGCATTTTGGAGATATGCCATTTTAATTGACTTCAGAGGTGTATAAAGACCTCATTTCTAATAAGTAGAAAGAAATAACATTGAGGTTTAATACAGGACGTCCCATACAGAACACATACCTCATATTAATCCATTTTACTGTAGCGTTGTGGAGATATGCCACTTTAATTGACTTCAGAGGTCTATAAAGACCTCATTTCTAATAAGTAGAAAACAATAACAGTCAGGTTTAATACAGGACGTCCCATACAGTACACACACCTCATATCAAACCATTTTACTGTAGCATTTTGGAGATATGCCACTTTAATTGACTTCAGAGGTGTATAAATAACTCATGTCTAATAAGTAGAAAAAAATAATGGTCAGGTTAAATACAGGATGTCCCATACAGTACACACACCTCATATCAAACCATTTTACTGTAGCATTTTGGAGATATATGTCATTATTCTACTTTAAACACCTATAAAAACCTCATTTCTAATAAGTAGAAAAAAACAATGGTCAGTTTCTATATGGGACGTCCCATACAGTATGCATACCTCATATCTAACCATTTTACTGCAGCGTTTTGGAGATACATCACATTAATTGACTTCAGGGGTGTATAAAAACCTTGTTTCAAATAAGTAGAAATTCAGAATTTGTGGAGTGGGTGCTGGAGTCTTGTGGATCGCCACTCACTGTCGGAACTGAGGACAACAATGTCATTCCCACTCACAACCCAGTTCCCAGCCAAGACCACCCAGACTGTGAGGATCAACAGCATGAGCCCACCGCAAGCAGCGAGAGTGAATCAGCTGGTCCCGCCCAACCTCCCTCTCCCAACACCTCTCCAAACCACTTGTAATAAGCTTGTATGTTTCCTCAGTATCTGTTTGTCTCTGCAGTCCCAAGACACTCCTGCCACCCAGTCATCTCTTCCTCCCATCAGTCCCGCAGTGCAACTCAGCCTCCTCTCAGTGGCACGGCTACATCTTGTGCCTGCTGGGAGCCATCTCCTCCTGGGAGTGTGGAGACTGTATCTCCGCCTCCAGCCTCTGAGTGCTCCGCCTCCGCTCCACCTCTACCCGTCGCCCTGGCTCCTGTGCTCTTACCACCCTCGACTCCAGCGTGGACCATCGGCCATTCGGCCTTGCCGGGCTCCCAGGGTATGTCAGCTCCACTTGGGTTAGACATTGACCACCTTCGCCATGGACTTGCGGCCTATTCGCTGCCCTGCGGCCCTCCACCTCTTCGGCTTTGGCTAGCTCCACCCCTTCCACCTCCACCTATGGTCGCTCCAGCTCAGCCACTAACCTCAGCATCCCTGCTTCCACCTCAGGGGGTCGGCGCTGCGGCCCAGTCGCGGTCGCCTAGGTCTTTGTGTCTCACTGCCTCATCGCTTCTCTGGCAACGCGGTGTGCTCCACCTCCATCACCATCGTCACCTCCGTTAGTCCCCGTGGTGGTGTCGGGACTCTTCACTCCATGGCTTCTCCCTCCTGCGCCGCCACCGTGGGAGGCAGTCCTGGCTGTGGCCTGGGTCTCTGTCTGCTCTTCCCTGTTCAAGGCCATCCCCTGGCTGTCACCACCATCTGCAACACCCTGGACGGTTTTGTATGGCTCTCTCCGGCTTCCTTGTCCTCCAGCTAAGCAGCCTCTATCTATCTGCTGGTGCGAGGTCGCGCCTTCCAGGAGGTAGCGCCTTTGCCTTCATCATCGTGTTCATCTGCGTTCTACAACACAATCTGTGACATGCATATAGTATGGGACATTGAAGTAGTAAAATATAACATATTTTTAAAACGCTGCAGTAAAATGGTCTGATATGAGGTGTGCATACTGTTGAAAATTAGGTCTTTATAGGCCACTGAAGTAGAACAAAATGACATATCTCCAAAACGCTGCAGTAAAATGGTTTGATAAGAGTTGTACTTACTGTATGGGACGTCCCGTATAGAAACTGACCATTGTTTTTTTCTACTTATTAGAAATGAGGTTTTTATAGGGTTTTAAAGTAGAATAATGGCCTATATCTCCAAAATGCTGCAGTAAAATGGTTAGATATGAGGTGTGTGTACTGTATGGGACGTCCCGTATAGAAACTGACCATTGTTTTTTTCTACTTATTAGAAATTAGGTTTTTATAGGCGTTTAAAGTAGAATAATGGCCTATATCTCCAAAATGCTGCAGTAAAATGGTTAGATATGAGGTGTGTGTACTGTATGGGACGTCCCGTATAGAAACTGACCATTGTTTTTTTCTACTTATTAGAAATGAGGTGTTTATAGGTGTTTAAAGTAGAATAATGGCCTATATCTCCAAAATGCTGCAGTAAAATTGTTAGATATGAGGTGTGTGTACTGTATGGGACGTCCCATATAGAAACTGACCATTGTTTTTTTCTACTTATTAGAAATTAGGTTTTTATAGGTGTTTAAAGTAGAATAATGACATATATCTTCAAAACGCTACAGTAAAATGGATTAATATGAGGTGTGCACACTGTATGGGACGTCCTGTATTAAACCTGACTGTTATTTTTTTCTACTTATTAGAAATGAGGTCTGTATACACCTCTGAAGTCAATTAAAGTGACATATCTCCAAAATGCTACAGTAAAATGGATTAATATGAGGTGTGTGTACTGTATGGGACGTCCTGTATTAAACCTGACCGTTATTTTTTTCTACTTATTAGAAATGTGTTATTTATACACCTCTGAAGTCAATTAAAGTGTCATATCTCCAAAATGCTAAAGTAAAATGGATTAATATGAGGTGTGTAAACTGTATGGGACGTCCTGTATTAAACCTGACTGTTATTTTTTTCTACTTATTAGAAATGAGGTCTGTATACACCTCTGAAGTCAATTAAAGTGACATATCTCCAAAATGCTACAGTAAAATGGATTAATATGAGGTGTGTAAACTGTATGGGACGTCCTGTATTAAACCTGACCGTTATTTTTTTCTACTTATTAGAAATGAGTTATTTATACACCTCTGAAGTCAATTAAAGTGGCATATCTCCAAAATGCTACAGTAAAATGGGTTAATATGAGGTGTGTAAACTGCATGGGACGTCCTGTATTAAACCTGACTGTTATTTTTTTCTACTTATTAGAAATGAGGTCTTTATACACCTCTGAAGTAAACTACAGTGGCATATCTCCAAAATGCTACAGTAAAATGGTTTGATATGAGGTGTGTGTACTGTATGGGACATCCTGTATTATACCTGACCATTATTTTTTTCTACTTATTAGAAATGAGGTCTTTAAGGGCCTCTGAAGTCGAAAATGTCCATCGTGTTTCACATGGGGTTTGTATACTATATGGCACATTGAATACAAGAGAACATTAAACCATATGCAGTAAATGTATTTAGAAAGAGTGAATACTTCATTTTGTCTTCTTGTGCTGTAAACATTTACATAAAACTATTTCTTGAGATGTGACCTATAAAAAGAGAGAAAAAAGAAAGCATCTTGTTACATTGTCTCTCACAAATATGTGCAACTAACATGAAAGAAAGAAAGAGAGAAAGAAAGAAAGAAAGAAGAAAGAGAGAAAAAGATAGAAAGAAAAAAGGAAGAAAGAGAAAGAAAAAAGGAAGACAGAAAGAAAGAAAGAAAGAAAGAAAGAAAGAAAGAAAGAAGAAAAAGATAGAAAGAAAAATGAAGAAAGAAAGAAAGAAAGAGAGAAAAAGATAGAAAGAAAGAAAGAGAGAAAAAGATAGAAAGAAAGGAAAAAGGAAGAAAGAGAGAAAGAAAGAAAGAAAGAAAGAAAGAAATAGAGAAACGGTAGAAAGAAAAAAAAGGAAGAAAGAGAAAGAAAGAGAGAAAAAGATAGAAAGAAAGAAAAAAGGAAGAAATAGAAAGAAAGAAGAAAGATAGAAAGAAAAAAGGAAGAGAGAGAGAGAGAGAGAGAGAGAGAGAGAGAGAGAGAGAGAGAGAGCGCCACTGGGGAGAGAGCACGTTCCCTCTCGCAGCCGTTACTGAAAATACCGTATTCTTAGTAATAGGCGCACACACACTTTTTTTTGGCGGCTGGCTTGACCGTGTATTTTCAAACCGCGGCTGGCTTGACCGCAGTGGTTAGCTGGTAGCATAGGTTCTTTTAAACATCCACAACTAATGTGAACATATGCTTTAAGGCTGAATCGTTGATATTTGCTTATTATTCATCAAAATTGCTGAATATCGTGTCCATTGTGTGTTAGCAGCAAAATCGTATAACGTTACCAGCGGTGACCGCTGCTAGCTACTGCAACAATAACAAATTAATGACTTCCAAATACATTAAACTAGTTCGACGTCAGTACCATATCAATTCTCACTGTATTATACCGGCTGAGTGCGACATATATGTGATATGTTAGCTATCAAACTACCTGCAAATTACTGTTGCTTACCTCCAGTTCGTGTTGCAAAATGGATAAACCATATTACCCACGTCTTCTAAGCCACTGCGATGTGCCTCTTTTATTAATTTGTTAAGCTGTTTGTGAACTAGCCTAAAGCGTTTTTTAATTTCCATTGATGACTGATTATTGCAGTGTTCGCAGTGCTCGAAGTGGGGCGGTACTCACCGGTACGCAGTACCGGCACTTCTACATTTTACTCTTAAGCGTACCTGCACTTTTTCTTGCGTACCGCTACTTCTCGCATGTAGCCGGTACTCTACCACTGACAGAAAAAGCGTCAGTGTCAAGCCCGTTTCACATATACTCCGTTTGCAGTGCGTATGTGGTGCATATTTTTTCCGCACCCGTATTAACAGGTTAGAGCGTTCACACTGCACGCGGATGCGCTCCGGCGATCAGTTCCAGGAGCGGTGTGTAGCCTATACAGCAGTGCAGAGATCGTTTCCACACCGAGTCTATTTCTGCTGTGCTGCACGTGCTGAATTAAAGTTACAGCGCATGGTTCGTGGTCAAAATGAAAACAGATTGACATGAAAATATAATAATCTTACCATAAATGCATTTAATTAAATAAAATGTATAGTATCTCACCATAAATGTATTTTTGGACTTGCAGACTTGGAGGAGTTCCGTTTTCTCACACACACACACACACACACACACACACACACACACACACACACACACATAGACACACACGCGCGCGCACGCACACACAAACACGCACACACACACACACACACACGACTTGTTTAAATACTTTTATGTTGTTAATAAATAACAATAAATTGTTGTTGTACCAGCAATATCTCCAAGTTTTGTTTTTCACAGTAGAATTTTCACATGATTTGCCAGTGCAAGAGAGTACCGGCACCTTTTTTCCCCCACTTCAAGCACTGAGTGTTCGGACATACTATTTATAGGCTGTTAATAACTTTATAGGCCTATAATTCATTGTATATCGACCTAAATGTTTTTAGATAATTTTCAGCCCAAGCAAGCTTCTATATAATATTATTATCCTCGCAGCGTGTCTATGCGGTGATGCGCAGTTAAATTATTGCGTGGCAAATTAAATATAGTAGCCTATCAATTTAACAATAAAAGTAGGCCTTCCCTAATAATAATAACAACAACAACAATAATAATAATACAGTCATACTAATGCTAATTTAATGCATAAATTGGAAATGCTATATCCTCTTAAGGCGATCTAGACACGGCAGGCAAAAACATCGGGTTTTTTTTTTCTCTTATTAGGTTCAAAATAATTTTTTCATTGTGTTCACATATTAGATGGAGAAATATTTACAGAGGGATTTACTTTTGTTATCCTGTAAATCAGAATATACTGTCTATGAATATGTTGCCCATACCTCTCTATCATTTATCAATCTTTTACTTCTCACTAATTTAGTCTCTTGTTTCCACAGGTGGGAATGCTGGCCTCCATTGGTGGAAGAGATACCAAAAACATCATAACCAACCAAGGCCATTATGGCTCGTAAGTATTATAGATGCCTTTCACTTTACTTAATCACCACTCTCTCATTCATTCACTCACTACTCTATGAAGGTAAAAGAGTATCAACACTCTAGAGCACGTAGATGTGAATTTGAAAACTTGTACAATAAATATTCATACTTGTACGTGAACATTTACACTCACAGCTCCAATGTGAAAACCTGTAAAATTAAAATCTGAAGTTGAATGTTAAAATTTGCACTCGCAGACAAAAGTCACAAACCTGTATTCTGAATTTTAAGCTGCAGACAAGTAGTCACAAATGTGTAAAATGCCATTCACAGAAACACAATGACAGACACAAACTTGTAATATATATTTGTATTTAATCGCAGTACAACCTCAATTAGGCACTTGCAACTTCTCAAATCTGTCACTGCAATTTCAAACTTCGCGTCTTGAATTTTGCTACTCTTTTCGCGCAAGTTGCAAAACTAACTTGTGCACTTGCAACTCAGTGGCAGTGAGAGAGAAAGGGGGGGGGCGGGGTGTTCAAAGCAACGCGTTTAATTGTACGTTAAGCATCTCCCTCCCATAGAAAACGCTTAATGGACCAACAGTTATAAAAAATAAAACACAATTCGTTATACATTATTAATAAAACACAGGCAGCAGGTTTATTTGCACTGAGCACAAATTTGCTTTCTTTAGTCATCTGTGCTCATCTGCTTTTCTGTAGAATGCATTATTAGTATGGTGTTTACTGAGTTTGATAATATCATTTATTTCTTTAAATATCAGTCTAATGCATTAAGTCATGTTAGCATTTCAGAGCGTCCCCCTTTCTCTCTCACTGCCACTGAGTTGCAAGTGCACAAGTTAGTTTTGCAACTTGCACGAAAAGAGTAGCAAAATTCAAGGCGCGAAATTTGAAATTGCAGTGACAGATTTGAGAAGTTGCAAGTGCCTAATTGAGGTTGTACTGCGATTAAATGCAAATATATATTACAAGTTTGTGTCTGTCATTGTATTTCTGTGAATGGCATTTTACACATTTGTGACTACTTGTCTGCAGCTTAAAATTCAGAATACAGGTTTGTGACTTTTGTCTGCGAGTGCAAATTTCAACATTCAACTTCAGATTTTAATTTTACAGGTTTTCACATTGGAGCTGTGAGTGTAAATGTTCACGTACAAGTATGAATATTTATTATACAAGTTTTCAAATTCACATCTACGTGCTCTCGAGTTTTGATACTCTTTTACCTTAATACTACTCACTCCACACCACTTTAGTCACATTTATTATTATTTATTTGTGCAAGCATTTTACTATAATGTCATGTAATAAAGAATCTTTGAATATTGGATCCAATATTTACTCTTTGTTTCTTTGCTTTGTGTGCTTTTTGTACTTCTTACAGGAGCAGTGAGGAAGAATCGCATGTCTGACAAAGCCACCGACACGAGATAAACCAGTATACCATCAGGTGGTTTAATCTGGCATGCGACCGTGGGGGTGGCCGCTGTGCCCGGTCACACCCAACTAATGAGCAATAAATGAGTTTAAAATAAAAAAAGTTTTTTGGAAAATTACAAATTGTCTGTGTGTTTGTGCCTTAATTGTCTGATAGCCTAAATATGAATCACAGACCAGGGCCAGATGAGCCCCAGATGTAAAATATGAGTCACGGATCTGGGCCAGATCTGCACCACATGTCATGGCATTAATAACTGTGCTGGCCCAGATCTGTCTCTGATCCGTAATTCCAACCTGTTCCGGTATTGGGCCGTTGGAAAGAATGAGCCCGGCCCAGGTCCGTTTAGCGCATCTGCGCCAAATGCTAATGAAGACCTGGCCCAAATCGGGCCCAAATACATTTTGCTGTCTGGGAAGGAAGAACGACGCAAGAAGTGCTCAAAATACAAAGTTCAGGCATTGCTCAGAGTAGCAAAAGAGTAGCAAACAAACGGTCGTACCACACCCCCCCTACCCCCAGTGCGCGTGACCCCCTTCGTGCGCATACTCAAAGCTTGTGACGCATGCGCATCTCGTCAGTAAAGCCGGTTCCATGATTAGTAGTAAATCGTCATTACAATCTCTGGCGCATCTGAGTTTTCGCTCGTGCATGATTGCGTGTCCATGTTCTTCGAATGGGTGGAGTCAGAGCCAGCGTTGGAGGAAAGAAGGTAGGACCATTTGAATTGTGTATTTTCAAAATCTGCCGGTCGTTTTCCAAATCACATACCCCACCTTTAATATTAGCTGCGTCTTTGAGCGGGATACATTTTCTTACTTATGTGTAAACAGTTTCAGTCCTGAGCTCCAGACAAGAATGATTCCTAAAATAATGTGGTGTTGAGGAGACGTGCTGTTATTTTAAGTGACCAGATTTCCACCAGAATGAAGATGATGAATCAGGTGAGAAGTCCCTCAGATGCACATTGAAGGAGGAAACCGAGACAAACCAGATGATCACAGAGACTGAGAATAGCACAGAGATGTGGGCCAACTCTTTCCAATTAATAAAAACAAAAATCAATTGGTTTGTATTGTTAATAGGATTAACACTCCTTCACCCACACTAGTGTTTTGTTCCCTGATTCATCATCTGCAAGTGCTGGTTAAAAAACTGGAACTGAAGCAGGAGTGGATATATTGAGCTGTCCCCATAAGCATATGGACTTTACCACAATCAAGGAAATCTGATTATGATCTTGATCTCATCCTATAAATTTCAACCTTTATGTTTTACCTATGGACAGGAACACTTTTATGTTATAAGATGTTATAAAAAAAATTGTGTTATAAAAAAAATCAAGATTGTTAGCAGCATTAAGTTAGTTTTTCGTCACAACTGATGAAAACACAATCAATAATTAACAATCATCAAACATAAATCATGCATTCTAAGTCATGCATTATATTTCTATACATTTACAGACATAAAGGTACAAGTGGTCAATGGGGTGGTACCTTTTCAACCATTTAGGTACTAATATGTACCCTTAAAGGAACAGTTCACTTAAAAATGAAAATTCTGTCATCATTTACTCACCCTCAAGTTGTTTCAAACCTGAATGAATTTTGTTCTTCTGATGAACACAAAGGAAGATATTTTGAAGAATGTCAGTAAGACAGTTGATGAGCCCCGTTGACTTCCATAGCAGGGTAAAAAAAAATGTTGGTTTGATTATCAATATTCTTTAAAATATATTTTGTGTTCAGCAGAAGACAGAAATTCATACAGGTTTGAAACAACTTGAGGGTGAGTAAATGATGACGGCATTTTCATTTTTGGGGTTAATAAGGTACCTTTTGAAAGCGTACCACCCCAGTGACAGCTTTTGTACTTTTTTTCCCTGGGAGTTTAGTTTCAGTAGTTATTTCAAGCTCTAGCAAGAATGTAGCACTGCTTAACTTCAGGATCACTCCATGAGTATATAAGACCATCTTGTTCATGCACACAAAGTATTTGATATTTTAATTTCTCACAGTAGTATCATTATTTGATTTGAGACCTTTTTGTCAAACATCATCATTGATAGTTCAGTATTTTGTACTATTCTTTTTTGAGCAGAAGTTAACGGCTTCATGTGAGCAGGAATGGAAAAAACACCTGCAAAGACATGCTTTTCACACAAACGCTATTCACTCACACTGACACCTCAGACATGCATTCACACAAACACGCTATTCACACCTCAGAGAAGCACTCACAAACTGCCATCAAACACAAACCTCCAGCAGAAGACACATGCTCATGCAGAAGCTGTTTGTCTACCCAACAGATCAAACCACATATCTGTGCAGATGTGTATAAATGAATAAATGAGACCACATCCAGGGTTCACTTTGACTCCTTTTGACGAGTAGTTTGCATCTACGTTTCACACTTTTGACTTTAAGAGTAACACATGAAAATGCTCCAATGGGCCACAGGATTTACATCATTTGTTAAAAGTCCCTGTATTATAATTAAGGTAAATACTTTTGAGGTTTTTAGGAGAGCATTTAATTAATCAATTGTTAATATCACACGTTAAACCCCTTCAGGATGATTTTGCTGTGATTCCCTGATGAAACATGTAATGATTCGCACAATCCCAAAACTCAACCATTGACTCAGAGTCTGAGGTTGGTCAGGAAGTTCCTAGTGAAATGATCACAATCTGGGTCTTGTACTTGAAAAAGACTGAAGTTTGATCATCTTCTCATTGCGATTGGTGCATAATACACACGATCCTCCTCTTCAACTTTCTGTAAAACATGCATAACACAGGATCTAATAACAATAATAAAAATTTGATGTAATGTGAAATAGCTTTTTCAAACTAATACGGCTTTTATAAACATCTGATGGTGCGGGTGTATGTGTGTGTGTGTGTGTGTGTGTGTGTGTCACGTTCCTGGTAGCACAAGCACACGATGACAAAGATGAATAAAAAATCGAGTCTTTAATAGATATTCAAAAAGTTAAACAAGGATGAAGGCGGGTAAATCTCTACCACGTGCACATAAACGTATTTCTCACGTCCCATAGACGAGACCGGACTAACTCAAATGCAGGAGGGAGACTTAAGTACAGGAAAGTGACAAAGGGAACTAATGAGGGAACAGCTGAACAAAAAGAGTAATCAAATGAGTAACCATGGAAACGAAGACAGCAAACAAACTCAACCTGAACATAACTGTGACAGTACGCCCCTTCCCGGAAAGGTGCGACTTCGCGCTGACAGTTCCAAGGAGGGAGGAGGCTGAGGTGGAGTACAGGATCCCAGGAGAGGTGATGACATGAGAAACCACAGTGGTGCAGATGGTCGGAGGAGCCAGGGAGAAGCCCGAAGTCCAGCCGGGATGAAAACCCACGGCGGCGGAGGGAGGACCATGGCGACAACTGAGGGTGACAGAGTCGATGATGGTGGAGCACTGGGCGAAGATGGAGAGCTGGTGGACCAAAGTGACCCCGAAGACCCCGAGGTGGAACCTAGGTACCAGCGGACTGAGGCGGATCTGAAGCGACTGAGGGCCGAGGCGGAGCTGGAGGGAGGATGGAGCCAGACGAAGCCGTAGGGGTTGAGAGCCGCAAGGGCTCGTAGGTCTGTGGTGCAGGATTGGTGTTGTCTGACCCGCTGGTCCAAGGTAGTGCGCTGGATCCGTAAGCTCGATGGTCCCTGGTGAAAGAGGTCTGCTTTCACACGGAAACCGCGGGACCGATCAGATTTCTTGAGACATGGGATTAAATTTCCAAATGAAAGACGGTAGCGGTCGGTAACTCTGGTGTAGTTTGGGTGAGAATGGGTGATCTGACAATAGCCCGGCCTCTCCTGACACCCTTCGACAACAGCGCATCTGCGCTTGAACTTGAAGTTAACAAAACTTTCCAAAGTTCACACAGTTCCCAGTTCACTGCCCTGAGCAACCTGACAAGATATGTTCTTTGCATCCTGTCCACAAGTGCACGTTCAAGAACATTCAACCTTTGTGGTCCAACCTTTTTGGAGGAGTGATAACCGGTTGCCCACTGAAACTGTCGTCAGTCAGCAACATTTTATTCTTGCATGGATATTTTGCTGTATAGCTAGTTAACAAACAGTTTTTGTTTATTCATATTTTTTGGCTTATAATTTTGAGTGACAGACGTCATATTTAATTTAGCCTATTTTTCTCTGTGACATTTTTACTTTGTTGACAGTTGCATGATAAGACAAATACAATTCTTGTACAACCAACATTTTATATTTGTTACCCCCAATCACTCTCTCTTTCTTTAGGGGAAATTTAAATGTGTGATTCTGGAAACGAGATCCAAATTTAGCAGGTCAAGAAGAAAACCATTCTAAGCGGATAGCGGGTGAACACAGAGTGAATTTTAAGTGGGAGCGGGTGGGTGCAAAACAGAACCTAGCGTGAAACTGGCGGGAGCAGGACAAAAAAAATGAGGCGATTCCAGAAGTGGAGGCAGGAGAGGGAGGCCAGGCAGGACCAGCAAATATAAAGGTAGGCATTCAGAGTTGGGCGGTATCAGCGGGGGCATGGAATCATCCTCTTCCCAAATCCATTCCTCAGAGGTCCCTGACTCACCCTTCGTGACTGGAGTGTTGGTGAGGCTCCAATTCATCCCCCCATACTCCATTCATACTCCCACGGTGGCACACGATGGCCGGATCACACACCTGGTCAGACTCATATTCAGACTGAGTCGTTTCATCTTGCGCCTGCTCTTCATCTGCGGTGGGCTCAGACGTCATGCTCATCCCACGAGGATGTGTCAGGCTGGACTCTGACTCAGAAGTCACACATGTGCATGTGAGGTGATGTCCTTCTCAGGACCGATGATGAACTCAAATCGAATGTTCACCAGCACCCACTCCACATAGATATGTCATAATTATGCTCAGTTTAGAGTTTGTTTTCAGTCATTGCCCTTTTTCCACTTGTCTGAGTTCGTCATTTGTTACCATGTTTTCTCATTGGATTACTCATTCTGTTTAACTGTGTCTAAAGTAGTTCCCTTTGTTTGTTCCTTTTATTTAAGTCGTCGTGTTTTATTTGTGTTTTTCCTGATCTCGCCAGTAAACGGTAGTTACCTTGCCTGCTTTCTACTGAGTTTCATGTTATGGATTATCCATAATCATATAATCTCTGTTGTTTGTTATCAACGACCGTAACGAGACAAAAGACCAGACCAAAAAACAAGATATTTGCGGCGTCGTGACAGTGTGAGGTTTATGTGATAGATCATTATACTATGAAAGCCCATTTACACCACATAAGAAAAAAAAATCATGCTCTGATAAAAAAAGTCAAATTATGAGATTACAAATTCAAAGTTATGTCATTCTAAATCAAAATTAGTATGTCATAATTTAAACATTTTAAGTCAGAATTTCAACATTTAAATCTCATAATTTCATCTTTGTGGTATTTTTTTTCTTATGTGGTGGAAATGGGCTTCCATATTATACAGACAAAAACACAAGTGCACTCTGATCAGGATCTGAAATTACAAATACTCAACAAATTAACAATAAATTGTCTCACCGATTTCTGTGCGTTTCTTTTGTAGAATGTCGTCTCAGCATAAGTGATCTCATCTGAACTAGTCTCCACTGTTTGAACAATAATAAAAGCATTAAAACAGCAAGATTCAGACTAGATCTGGTTCTTCACATATTCTTCATGATCTGTTCTTCATCTGTCATTATTAGGGCTTTCTAAGTTAACACAGCAGTTTTTAAAAATGGTATTAACACATTTAATGAGCATTAGACCTATAACTTTTTACACACAAAAAGTTCCTAAATTAGTATTTATCATTAAATTTAGAGAGACACATAAATCACACATACATTTGCACAAAAATGGGATGTTTGACAAAACTAAAGTCTTTTACATTCTTTGTGTTTAATCAGCTTTTAGGCTCAAGCTCAACAAAAGTCATCATTCATATAGATTTTAATTTGAGCACCAGCTGCATCTTTGCACATGTAAGACTACATTCAAAAATGGAGACATCTTTTTTTTAATTAAAAATAAACATTTCTTTTTTTCTACATTTCCAGTGTTGATGCTGTTTGAGAAATACAGTTTGTTTTTTGTGCAAGTGAGACGAGTAAAGAGCGACATTCTGTCATTATGTAGAAATAGACATTCTGATATGAGTGTGTTAAGCAGAAATTGCCAAACACAATAATGACATGTTAGTTTGGTTTCAAAGGATGTTAACTACAACATTATGAGAATAATTGTAATGAAATGATAAAATAGGGCTATTAGTTGGCTAAAATATTTAGAGCATATTTTCTAATTATTATTATTTGTTTAAAAGCTGTATGTAATACTTGCCTTCTTTGTCAATTTTTCTACATTTCCTGCAGATGCAGCATATCACGACTGAAACTACAATCATCAGAGATCCAGCAGAGATCAACACTATCAGAGACACTGAGACTGGAGGAACTGAAGGAGAGAGTCATTATTGTGAGTGAATCAGTATACACACATATATCATCAGTGCTGTGGTACCTGCACATGTGTGACAGAGTGTGTTGATGTCCAGATGTGTGGTCTGGTTGCTGATGGGATTGTTCAGCACACAGCTGTAGGTGTTTTTATCCTGATATTCCAACTCCAGAGGTAGAGAGAGACTGATGCTGAGATCACACACACTGATGCTGGACAATACACTCATTCCTGCGTACCAGGAGAGAGTCACATCACTCACATTCAACACTGATGAACACACCAATGAACAATTTGATGATGATGATGATGATGATGAAGAACATTGTGAAGAGTTACTGATGATGACAGGAACAGGCAGATGAGCTGGAAAACATAAGAGAATAAAATAAATATCAACATAACAATTGTCCCATTTCAGTTGTTGTGAATTGTAGTGAATCAGTGTAATACATTTTGTGTTGAGTGTGTGTTTAGTGTGTTCATGGTCACTGAATGTGCTCAAACTATAAAATGATTAAACATTTGAATATGAAAATAGAATATATGAATGTTTGGACAAATGACGTCTCACCATAGACAGAAACACTGAATGTTTTTGATGACAGGTTCAGTCAACTTATATCTAGTTGATAATCTCCAGTATGTTCAGTTGTGGTGTTTGTGATGATCAGAGATCCAGTTTGATTGTCCAGCTTCAGTCTGTTTCTGAATCTCCCATCAGTGGCATTAAATGTGGAGAAGATTTGCTTCTTCTTTTTAATTTTAGCTATCAAAAACTTTTCAGCTCCAAATGCCCACAGTATGTCGTTGTTTTCATGTATTTCAGTAAGATCCGTGTTTAGAGTAACAGAATCTCCCTCCATCACTGACACTGAATCACCAAAAACACCTGATGAACAAACAGATTTACACAGATTAATGCTCCTGATGGTTTACAAAGCCTGAAATCAGATGAAGTTTCGATGTAAAGTTGAGAACATGCAGATAATCAGCAGAAACACAAAATATGAAATGTCAACTGTCTCTAATAAACCGCTGCCGTTACAGAGAAACTGTCAGAATCAAGCAGACAGAAAACACAAACAAACACACAGTAATACATTGGATTTTCATACTAAATATTCCAGGCTATTTAATACATTAAAAACATAAATGTATAAACCCCAAGATATGAACTCAAAGCAAACAGATTTCCAAAAACAGCGACAACCTTTGCAGTCTTACAGCGTCTTAAGGAGTTTAATTTAAAGTATCTATCTTAAATCTATAGTAAAACCAGAATCATAATGATGGTTTAAATGTAAGTCTGGTTATTTCAAAGTTTAAAGTTTGGTGGAACAGCATTATTAAAGATAATTCTTGAATTATTTTGAATCTTAATCTTTATGGTGCAACACATCCTTAATCTTTAGTTTAATTTAAAATTATCTAGTGTTTAAAGTTACATAACGCATTGAAAATAAATACATGATTGAAAGTACCATTTTAATTGTGCTGGATATTTTAAATACATTTTTTACTATAAGGTTGTGTATTAGATCAACAATCTAATTTGAACAGCAGCAGACTACCCCCCCCCCCACCCAAAAATAATTAAGCCATAAAAATGTTCTTTATAACTTACCAATCAGACTCCAGCCGCACAAACAGAAAACAAACATGCAAGACATTTTCTTCAGTTGTTCAACATCAGATGTGACAGCAGAAGTGTGTGTGAATCCTCCCACCACCGTTAATCCTCCTCACTCGCTGCATTTGCATAATGTTATTCATCTGGTCCTTGTTAAGACTTTAATTGCTCTTAATGTATAAATATTTTTATCAAAAGTAAATAAAAATCTATATTTTTACACCTGTGTACCTTATTTACCCCTTAATGGTTCATATTAGTACCTTAAATGTACATATAATCAGAATCAGACTGAACTTTATTCACCGTGTGCGCAAACACACAAGGTAATTTTTGTGACTTTTCATTTAGTGTCTAAACCGCACATATTAGCTCCTTTCAAAAGAGCACCGCCCCAGTGACAGCTTTCCTTCTGACAGCGCAGTTACCCGACTGTTTTAAATGGATACAAGTAAAATATTGTGCAAATTGTTGATGAACTACGTTTTATGGTAAAATACAGCTCAACTCTAGTTATGTAGCCTATATTTAGGCTATATTCTAAATTTTAGTGAATTGAAAAACCAGAGTACAAAGATAAAACCGTCTGGCATCTCTCACAGTTTTACTAAAGTTCATCATCATGAGTCAAACTGAAAGAGACTGCCGGTTTCTACAGAAATGAGGTTTGATGCTGGTGGACAGACGTGTGTGTGACACTGGGCATTTAGTGCTTGTGTGTTTAGTTTAAAGGTGAAGAGTTTCTTCCTGTCCTGATAGCTTTTTAGACTCTGTGATCCGAGGAAAAAAACAAGATGAGAAAGTGTTTGACACTGCATGAGGAAGAAAAACAATAGCAAAACTATCATATTTATCTTTTAAAACGTTTAGAATGCCTTTTTTAAGGAAGTGGGCCGTGACAGATTCCATGCATTTAGTGATTTAAATGCTGCTGTTATTGTAAACACACCAGATGGCGCCACTCAAAAAGCAATGACAACAAAGACATTTTATTCTAATAAACCAAAGTAATCTGTGTTTAATTGAGTTTGTTATAATTATAACAGGCATCAGGAAGCAGTGCAGTGATCAGGCTGGTCTGTGTCTTATATAGTTTATTATATTGTTTCTTCTTTGAGAACAGCAGTAACTATAGCTTACCCTATCGGGTAAAAGTAGCACTATTATTAGAGAGATGTGATTTTCTGCTTTAGACACTAGAGAGAGAGGATGTGTAAGATACTGCAAAGCATTATGTATTCCATATTCCATTTTCTATTTATTTAAACAGAAGTAGATTATGTGATATAGAACAGTGATGTGTGTGATCAATATTTTATAAAGTTAGTATAAGCTACATTTCCATGTGTGTTAAGATAAAATTAGAACATTTAGTTGAGTTTCTGGATGCTGTGCTATTTGTGCACAACTAAATTAAACTTATACACAGCAACATATTTCAGACATAACAAAAGGCTTAATAAAAGTTATGAGAGTGCATACATGTGCAAAAGAAAAAGAAAAAACATTGGATGAAGCCACAATACATGGCAGAGAATTAATGTGAACTATGAGGTGTGAGTCAGGGCCTGTATGAGCTCTAACATTTACTCCAATAGATACAATAGATAGATGAGTGTCTCAGAGTGTCTCAAAGATATAAAATGCTGGATGACGTGTAATTTCCAGCTATTAAATTCAGATAAAACGGAGGTATTACTTATTGGTCCAAAAAACTACCCTCAAATCCTCGTACAATACAACTTTAATTTAGAAGGATGTCCAGTTACTTTATCCACTACAGTAAAAGACCTGGGTGTTATACTAGACCGCAACTTGTCTTTCGAAAATCATATATCATATGTTACAAGAACAGCCTTTTTCCACCTTAGAAACATTGCTAAGCTACGTAACATGCTATCTGTTTCTGATACAGAAAAGTTAGTTCATGCATTCATGACCTCAAGACTAGATTACTGTAACGCTTTATTAGCTGGTTGTCCTGCATCTTCAATAAACAAGCTACAGTTAGTGCAAAATGCAGCTGCTAGAGTTCTTACTAGGTCAAAAAAATATGATCATATAACACCGATTTTATCATCTCTACACTGGTTACCTATTAAGTTCCGTATCAATTACAAATTACTACTACTGACCTATAAAGCCCTAAATGGTTTAGCTCCTGTGTATTTAATGGACCTTCTATCGCCCTACAATCCATCGCGTTCTTTAATATCACTAAATTCGAGGCTTCTGGTCATTCCTAGGATATCTAAGTCCACTAAAGGAGGGAGGACGTTCTCGCATTTAGCTCCTAAACTCTGGAATAACCTTCCTGATATTGTTCGAGGCTCAGACTCGCTGTCCCAGTTTAAAACTAGATTAAAGACGCATCTCTTTAACCAAGCATTCACATAATGCTTACCTTTTATACTACTGTTGAATCAGATCGAATGCATTAATATTATGAACAGCAGCTATGCTAATTATCTCCCATTTGCGTTTCTGCTGTTATCTCGGGACGCTAGTCCCGAGGTAAATGGCGTTCGTCAGCTCCAGTTTGTATCCAGCCTCTCACGGAGACTTCAGAGTCCCCAACACCTGCGATGAGATGACTAAACGCCTGTGAAGAGACGACTCAACGGCGGCGATATGTTATGTCCCTAAAATAATACATGATTGACTAACTGTATTTTACTATGTACATTTCTGAAATGCACTTTCTGTAAAGCTGCTTTGAAACAATATGTAGTGAAAAGCGCTATACAAATAAATTTGAATGGAATTGAATACAGTATTTGATCATCATTTTTTGGGGATATTTTCATACACAGCCTCTATATTGGATTTCTGTATGAAAAAAATACAGTCAATTCAGGAACCTTGCTGATGCAAAAGTTTAAAACATTTTAACAAATATTATATAGGCCTAATTGTCTTCAAGTTCACTAAGAGTTCTGCAGACCAACATTTACAAAACCTTGTTAAAGTGTCTGTCGCAAAACATACGTAAAAATGCAATTTCTTTAACTAAAACTCTATAAATAATCAGGATAAAAATAAAAGATTATTACATGAATTAAAGTGTGATTGATTACATTAAGAATCGCGAGAACAGCTTTAGTTCAGGCATACTACTGGGGTGCTAGGACTCAGCGCTTCTCTGGAACTCATCACCACTCGATGAACGGCGTTGTTGGCAGGGCGGCGCGAGCTAATTTTGACGCTCTCGTCGGGGGCGTATAACAACATCATGAAAGCCTAGTAAGAAAGTTTTTTTTCTTTTTCGGAATTGACGAATCTGCTGCCGCTCGTTCCCATCTGGAGTCACAACTTAACACAGACATTAAACAATAACACAGACTCAAAAGTCAATTCACCCATGCAGTTGTTCCTGTGCACATGACATGTTCTATATCCTCAAGTTGAGAAAACTGTTCTTGGTCGTAAATAAACTATCGAGGCACCTTCTCATCAAGTCTCCCAAACACGGAAGTCTACCGTTTTAACCCGCGATGATATAAACTGTATTCCGCTAACACAAAAGGTGGTGTTTGGCAGAAAGTTATAGGCTACTGAAAGTAACGGGCTACCGTATTTTATTGTTTGGAAAAAGATGCAATGAAAGTGAAAAGTACTAGGCTGACATTCTTCCTAAAAGTTCTCACGTGTAATGGTGAGTAAATTGAGTTTTATTTTTGGACGAACGAATCATTTTATGTAATATTTAAAAAATAATAAATAATAATAATAATAATAATAATACTTTTTTATATTAAGTCATACGCGTAGACGCGTGACGTTCATTCATTATATAGTAGCCTATTCGAGAATGTAATTGTAATGTTACAAAACAATGAGAAATCTGTTCAGAGAGCCGCATTTAAAATGCGTCATAATGAAAACGGAAATGTCTCGGCTAACATGTGATCAGTTCACCGAAAATAAATCTTAATACCAGATGGAAACAAGCTTATCCGTGGCGTGCTCGATTTCCGGGTGATTGTAGTCTACGGGCATCACATCTTGCATTCTTACCATTTTTCCTGTTTTTGTTTACACAATGTTCTGTTTTCCTCCTGTGTCTGAACTGTATTACCAATAATCATAGACGTCGACTTGATCAAAAGAAAAGTTTTCAATCTTATATCGAAATATGTGCGTTATAAAAGATAATTATTTAGATAATGCATTACTTCCTGACAGACCTGTTCATTTACTTTTCCTGCAGGAGCAGAAGAGTATGATTAAAGCAAAAATCATCGGAGATCCAGCAGCAATAGCAGAGATCAACACTGAGACTGGAGGAGGAGTAATAGAGACAGTCATTAATGTGAGTGAATGCATCAGTCTGATCTACAACAGAAGACAGAGATCAGCTCAGTAAATACACACATATATCATCAGTGCTGTGGCACCTGCACAATGTATCGCACTGAAACCGAACGAGATTTGGCAAAGGCTGCGATTATTTTATGCGCAGTTTGTCAGTGCGGCTGATCGGTAGTAAATGCTGTTTCATCTGAACACCAGAGGGCGCTCTCGTGCAGACATGCCACATATGCCCCGCTACCGCCACAGAAGTAGATAACGCCGGTCATTCCAGGAAATCTCTATTGCTGCGTCCCAATTCGCCTACTTATACTACGACCTAAAAGTATGTACTCTTTTTGTGAAGAAAAAGTACATACTTTTGAGTGTGTAGCAAAAGAGTAGGCAAGCTTTGGGATATACAATCACGTCATCTTTAACGGACAGATCTGTCGCGTGCATCCAGTCACCGTAAACTGCCCTGTCAATCATCCTGTCACAGTTGAAATCCTCCATTCAATCGAATTTGATTTCCTACCGTTTCGGAGAGCACGTTCATCTGCCAGTCGTGGGTCTTTCATGCGGAGACTCTCCTCATGTGTTTGCAATTTGAATATAATGATGCATTTAAAAGGTAATGGCTAAACGTATCTTTACAAAAGTTCACAATGCTGCTGCAGATGCAATATAATGTAGACAACATTGAATAAATACATTTTCGTCAGGTTAGCTACTGATAATTAATCACTCAAACCTCTTCATCTAAACCTCTCTACATAACCGCCGGACTCGCGCGCGTCCTCCATGTCTGTAGTTTTTTAACACTTTTCACTCGTGTTAGTAGTTCTAACCGAATCCTCGTCCAACGCGCGATGGGTTGTGGGCAATATTAGCCGTTAGAGTGTGCATCGATCTGCACTTAGGATTCTGACCGGATATAGTAGACCATCCGGGTATCTTTGGAACACTCATTTCAACATACTATGATTTGGGACGTACTAATTCTATTTTCGAATACTATTTAGGACGGATATATGCGAATTCACCTTTGGCTAAGCCCCGCCCCCCTTAGTTACTGTTGCTATGTCCGTCAAATCATCTGGACTCTGCTTTGCTATCAATATGTCTTATGCTGTGACAGCTCTTCCTGCTGAAATCAAACTTTTATAAAGCAGCAAATAAATGTCCGATAGAAGTTGGCAAAAGGGTCTGCAATATGCGTTTGAACGCTATATTCAAGACATACAGGTGAAACGCAAGGAACAACAAGGCATCCAAATAGAGGCAAACGCATAACGTTACCGGTCACAGTCAAAAAATGAACCACCGCATATACTACTACTAATCGAGACGGAGGCTGGGACTAACAATATCAAGGAGCAACACTGTTCATGCAAAGCTGGGTAGGTCTCTATTCACTTCTATAATCGTTATTACAAAGCAAACAGAGTCCAGACTACACGAGTATAACGTTGTATTTATTAGCAGCGTGTGCTAGCGTATCAACAACCGGTATGAGAACCGAAATCATAACCTAAAACATTATAAAACTAACTAGTATAACTTCACAGTAAGGTTAAAAGCAAAAAAGGTGTGCTTGTTGATCTTTGAGGGGTTTAGCTGACTGTGAGTCTTGTGAGGATGTCCACACAGTTTAATCCAAAAACGACACTTTACTTGTCAGGATTTGACTTCGGTTTTGGGAAGGGGAAAAAACGGACACCCCCCTCCAACCTCTCTGGGAAACGCGTATCTGTGTTACAAATGCCCCAGGCACAACGTTTAACCATATTTTTGATAAAACTACGACAGTAATAGCCGGCCGAGACCAAAAATATGAGACGCTTGTGTTGAAAGTCAATGGAGCGCTGTGAAAAAGTGTCGGACCTCTGTGGGAGCTCGTTCTTGGCTGCGCTGTGATTGGTCAATCTACATTCTAGGGTGTGGCTTAGCCAAAGGCGAATTGGGACGCAGCATATGGCTGTAGCTGTTTGAACCATAGACAGTATAAGAAGTGGACAGAGCCATCTCATTGGAACTCAGTTGAGACAGTTGAAGCCCATTTTTAGCGATTTTTGAGCACTTCCGTTCCTGACGCGCAGACTCAAACCGACTCAAACTAAGCTTGATGACGTGAGCAACCTGTCTGACAGACGTACTAGTAGCTGTGCGTGAAAATTGCCAACATTAATCACTTCATATGTATTCACTTGCCACATACCGAATTATTTCCAATTCCCCAAAAACGTTGTTGAAATATTTTGTCCCGTTGCTTATATGGACTCATTATCTATGGGCTTCTCCCTTGACGGAACGTCCCCCCGATTGCCTGCGAGCTTCTCCTCCTGTCTATACGGTAATGTCTCTATTGTGCGACAAAGTCGCGTGGTTATGACGCAATCGTTAGCCTGTTTTTAACAAAAACGGCTTCTACGGGGCCATAACGTAAGATACAAAGTAATGGAGCCTTTTATACATTATACATTTTCGTGTTTATTTAGAAATAAATAATGGACAAATGAAGTCTTTGGACACCTCAGATGTAAGGTTATTCGCTGTCAAAGTGACGCCAAAATGAATGGGAGTCAATGGAATGCTAACAGCAGGTGAAGTTCTGCTACAATGGCGGCTCCTGCGAGGCTTCAACTTCCGGCTGATGGATTACCCCCTTGGTTTGAACATTTTCCAAATAGAAACAAGGTTGTATTTGGTCATTATATAATTAGTAGGCTAATAGTAACGTTAGTTTGCCATCGGAGTCAGTCAGACTAAAATATCTAGCGATGTCGCTTGTTAACTTAGCTGTGAAAGTTGAAACATGAGTTGACATGATTTATATTATAGTTTTAGCATATTATATTTTATATTATAAAGTACATTTCCTGAAATCTAAATATTCATCTATATTTTCTTAAAACTTAATTTTATGACAAGTGCTCGTTTCGGGTAACGTTAGGTACTACTATCTAATTCACTATTTTTATTATTGTCTATATTAATCTGCAACTGAACTGCATTGTATTTACTGTTATTATTATTATTGTTGTTGTTGTTATAATATTATACCATTTGCGATTATCAATCCATTATAGTTATGCTGTTAAATTAAATTATAATTTTTTTATGGTTTAAAATTGTACTTAATCACTAGTCACTATTTAACGTATTATTTTTTTGTTTATTTTATTGACTATACACTAAACTATTTACTATTACTTCTAACTTTATCTTATATTTACTCTTTGAGTTGCATTGTAGTTGTAGCCTACCTACTATATCATATGTATTACCATAAAGGATCAATCAGTAAGTTATCTTTGTTATTGCTAAAAAATGATACAGAAAATGCTTTTTCCACAATAAGAAAACTTTATTTTATTTAATGTAAAAAAAAAAAATTATATCTCAGTATGGGGGTCTTCACAATTCTTATCCAAGAATGAAAAGGCAAATGCATGACAAGCCTGAGCTTTGAAAATTCCTTATTTAAAAAAAAATATTTTATAAGTCTAACTATCAAGATTTTAAATAACTAGTGATATACATATTTGTACACCACGTACAAACCACTATAATCGGTTGATAAATGTTAACGTTATTTTTGTTTTTATCCCAAAAAAACATTTATCCCGGGCAGATCGAGGCTTCGTGAAACACTGAAACAGTTGAATCAAATGTGCCATATTGTGCCGAGGCTTCGAAACAATCCGACACCCGTCTCCACGGCAAAAAAAAGGCAACAGAAGAGTGAAACCCTTAAACACTGAATTTCTTTGGAAATACAGAATGAGATACGGTCCTCTCGCTTAGGGAGTGGTCAGAACAGTGTCAATGCAACAAAAACCCAGGCCAAATATGCATAAAAACACCTTTTACAATCTATTGCAAATTTTTTACTGAAAGTCAAATCTTTCAAATGCAATTATCTAATCATCTAATAAGATTATCAAGTGTAAACGTGTTTTGTATCAATTGTCAGGGTTTGTTTTGTTTGTCCATGGCTCAGCTAAACAGGCCAATAAGACTATTAACTACCTCATTTTAATTATACTAATGTCTAATTAAAATGTCTACAAATGTATAAAACTGATCAGAGATCAGGTAAAACCCACAGACACTTGTTCATTGGTTCTCAGCGACTCCTCATGATTCATGGGTTGACAGAGATCATCGCCCCCAGCGGTGAAACATTGAAATTTCGAAGTGTTTCGAAACAGTTATGACGTAATGAAGCTTTGTTTACTGAAATCACGTGACTCTGGCAGTTTGATACACGCTCCGAACCACTGATTCGGAACAAAAGATTCGTAAAGGCTTCGAAGCTTCGTAAAACAGTGTTTTGAAATTGCCATCACTACCGTTTACTTGCATTTGTTTACATCGCAGTCTTGCCCTCAGCAATATGGTGGATGCGTTGACGTATCACAGCAAAGCCGCCAATAGGATGTCTATTTATTTATTATGTCTGTAAACACGAGTGCCTTATTCTGTGTAAGAAGCCACATCATCCCACAGAAGGATGAGCTCAACTGTCATTATGAAGTGAGTTTGGAGTAAAAGGATGTTATTAAATGTTGTCTTTTGTTGGACAAGAGGTTCATAAATGCTTCTCATGTTTGGAAATATGTTTGACACTTGTTGCTTTTTCAAATTCACGTTATAAGTGACTCAAACTCACAGTGCTTTCAGATGGAGCAGCGTTTACAGAGCCGTACTTCAATGACAAGCTGTGCTTAACAAATAATCGCAGCCTTTGCAATTTCAAAATCACGATAAGCCAACTCGATTTAAGTGCGATTACATGGAAATTGCGATTAATCGTGCAGCCCTACCTGCACATGTGTGACAGAGTGTGTTGATGTCCAGATGTGTGGTCTGGTTGCTGATGGGATTGTTCAGCACACAGCTGTAGGTGTTTTTATCCTGATATTCCACCTCCAGAGGTAGAGAGAGACTGATGCTGAGATCACACACACTGATGCTGGACAATACACTCATTCCTGCGTACCAGGAGAGAGTCACATCTGTGGAAGCAATTTAATATGTTCTGTATGTTTGCATTTAATTATATTTATAGAATCTTAGAAATGTGATGGTAATTAGATTAATGTCGATACATATCCTTATGAATATATGTATGTGTATGTCCTTGTATATGACCTGGCAAAAGTTAATGTGTGACTATAAGTGTATGACAGAGACAGATGGTCCCCATTCAAGGATATAATATGATTAATATGATAGACAAATCTAAACAATATATTAGTTATAGCTGAGAGATATCTTCATTTAGCCTCGGGGAAACAACCTTGGGGGAGGGACAACTATAAAGAAGGAAGGATGCTTTTACTATAGTAAAGACACAAGACAGGAACAATATGAGTGTTAAAAAAATAGTGCTGTAAAGTAATACACAAGGTTTAACAGAATAATTAATGCAATTGCCTTTATAAAATTATAACCTTCACATTTCTGCTTAATTCCCACTGAATGTTTTTGATCAATGTCAGTTTCACTCCACTTATCTCTAGTTTATAATCTCCAATATATTCAGTTCTGGTGTTTGTGATGGTCAGAGATCCAGTTTGATCGTCCAGCTTCAGTCTGTCTCTGAATCTCCCTTCAGGAACATCATCATTTGTGGAGAAGATTTTGATTTTAGCTATCAGAGACTTTTCAGCTCCAAATGTCCACAGTATATCATATGTCCATCATCAGTATTCAGGTATTTCAGTAACATTTCAGTAGTATTTCAGTGTTTAGAGTAACAGAATCTCCCTCCATCACTGACACTGAATCACCAAACACACCTGGAGAACATACAGATTTACACAGATTAAGGTTTCTGATGGTTTTATCTGCTATAGTGCACAATGTATGAAGCTACAAAGTCAATTACAACATGAAAAGTTAAACTCTTCTCTTCTTATGTTACTGATAATTAGCTAATCATTTAATTTATAACTTACCGGTCATACGCCACCAGCACAAACAGAACAAAGCAAACACATGAAACATTTTCTTCAGTTGTTCAGTTAAAAGTGTGATTTAAAAAGACTATCTGGTGAAGAAAATCTTCTGGTGTGTGAATCCTCCCACAACAGAGTTTGACACTTAGTGGTTGAAATGCACAGACTCTTTACAAAAGATATATGCTGGCATATAAATGCTCTTCTGGTTCCTATTAAGACTTACAAAACATTCTTCATTGTATTATTTAACACTGAGCATTTTTCAAAAGTAGGTGCCTTACTGTGTTAAATATGTAAAATTGGAAGAGTGGAGTATTGTGTTCATCTTCCTAAATTTCTTTCCAAAATGGTTTTATAATCCACATCAATAAATCAATTATCAACTATTGTGAATGGTAAAAACACGTAAAAAATCTTAATACTGTCTTTCATCTCTCATAGGTGTGACTCCAGCAGCTCATCTGAGTCAAACTGAAACCTGTTGCGGATTTCTTAAGAAATGTGGTTTGATTTAGACAAACAGTTTGTAGGTATTGTTTCTTGCCCTGCTGTTTATGAAACTCACAGTTGTTTTCCCTCACAAAAGAAAAAAAAAAGAAAAAAAAAAAAGGTTTATTCTTCCGAATCAGTTGTGTCACTGTTCACTGAAGTACCTCTCTCTGTTTTAGGGCCTATCTTTCTGGTCTTCCTCTTTCCTGCTTCAGTTGGCATCTCAGATACTGGCGACGGTAAGTTGTAGCAGGTTTCTAGAGTACCAATTCTTGATGCATCGTTTTCTGGACGGTCTGTCATGATGACTAGTTTCTGCAACACTAGTGGCACCTAGCAGAATTACAAAATATGCCTACAGCATATTTTAAAACAATCTGGCAAGAGCCCCTTTCGTGCGTCGCATCCCCCCAACTCACAAACACAGGTGCTTGTGAAGGCTTGTATCTACGGGTAAAAGTAGGCACCACAGCTGTTTGAGGTTTGGAGCAACATGAGGGTGAATCAATTATGACAACATTTTCATTTTTGGATGCACTTTCCCTTTAAATACATATGCCATAATCGCATTGCATTTTGGGAGATGCTTCAACTAGCCTACTGAAAGCAGTCCGTTGTCATTAAAGCAGAAGAACCACCAGCACATATAGGAATTCAGGGGAATGAAGAGATGGCTGATGAAATGGCAAAAAAAAGCTGTACGTGGAAATTAAGTACAATTGGAAGAAATGTATGGAAGGGTTGAGTGTAAATATATTATTCAGCAAGAACTAATGAAATTATGGCAAACAGAATGGGAAAAGGGAAATAAAGGCAGACATTATTTTCCTATTCAGTTAACAGTGAACAGAAAGAAATCTCATGTGGGCCTGCTCAGTTGTCAGAAGCTGGAATTTCTAGTTATTTATTAAAATCATTACTTTGTGCCAAGGACTATGAGACGATAAAAATTGTTATCAACTTTTTGCACCGGACTGGACAATAAGGATATAATCTGTTACATTTATTAGGCTAATTCTTCTTCAAATGAACTGAGGAGGGCAGCAATACGTCGTTGTAACGTCTAGTCTTCCGCAACTATCAAAAGAAGAAGAAAGCAGAAGAACAGAACGTATTAACCAGAATCTGCATTCATTTTCTGGGGGGAAAGTGGTGAAAATGAAGTTTTTCGTTCATTTGTTGTCGGTGATCTTGTTTTTACCCGACGATGGTAAGAGTCTTTCTTACAATGCTGCACCTTCCGATATTTGTGCCCGCATCCGCACCGGAAGTGCTATAGGGTGAACACCATGGTAAACACGGTCGCTTTCGTTTATCGATTGAAACTATATAATATCCAGTTCCAGCGACACAGCTCAAACACAAACACACGTTTCAGAGTCAGACCACAAGTCTTAGGTAAGAAGTGAAGACGACCCAAATATTGGTAGCAGTAGCTCTTATTAGATTCGCGACACCTACAGTGTTTTAGCGTCATATTATTTTGTTTGATGTAGCTATAATACGAGATATTTGGTGGATATATCATGGATTTTATAGGATTTATATATGTATATCTTAATTACTACATGATCTCATTATTTATTGATATTCATTTTAAACAATTTAGTGAACTAATGTAACTGTTTTTTTTATGTTGGATATTATGAGATAATCACTTAGTGTTAATTTTGTAATATATACTTAAAGACTCATAGTTTGGATATTTGATGCCAAATATATTCAGAATAAACATTAATTAAAAAAAAGTGCAACGTGTAGGCTACTTCTCACTTAACTTTAGTTAACTACAGGGATAATTCACCCAAAATAATAAATAGAAAAATCTGTCATCAATTACTCGCCCTCAAGTCATCCTGATCAGTGAATTTGTAAAGCAATGATGTTTTGCTGCTGTTTGTTTCATGCATTTCATATCCAGACATATTTGTCCACTCAAAATATTAATGATATGTAGAAAAAAACATTTTCACAGCACATTATATATTTTTTGTTTGGTTTATGTTTCTTCTCCAGGTTCGTCTGGTGTTTATAAAGAAGTGTCAGTGATGGAGGGAGATTCAGTCACTCTAAACACTGGTGTTGAAACAACCCAACAAGAAGATATAAAATGGTATTTCAGTGGCACACTCGTCGCTCAAATCAGTGGAGATCTCAGTTTTATCTGTACAGATGTTCAGTGTAATAAAGATGCTGAGAGATTCAGAGACAGACTGAAGCTGGATCATCAGACTGGATCTCTGACCATCAAAAATATCAACACAACAGACTCTGGACTTTATGAACTGAAGATCATCAGCAGCAGGATCAGTGGAAATATCTTCAATGTTACTGTTTATGGTGAGTCGTCAGGGAATGTTTAAATGCAGTTATATGTGTTTAAAGCACATTGTTGATGTGTTTATGTAATGTTTTTACAATGATCTTTTTTTTTACCTGTATATTAATTCACTTACAGTACAGTATAGATAATCTCTTTACTGTGCAATTATCTCACTTTATCATTAAACAGTTCCTTTTGATTTAAAACTAAATCATTTATATTGGAAAGCTGCTTTAACATTCTTTTTTTCATAAGAAGCTGCAGTTGAGCTTAAAGGTGGGGTATGTGATTTGGAAAACGACCCGCAGATTTTGAAAATACACAATTCAAATGGTCCTACCTTCTTTCATCTAAAGCTGGCCCTGACTCCACCCATTCGAAGAACATGGACGCGCAATCATGCACGAGCGAAAACTCAGATGCGCGAGAGATTGTAATGACGATTTACTACTAATCATGGAACCGGCTTTACTGACGAGATGCGCATGCGTCACGAGCTTTGAGTATGCGCAGGAAGGGGGTCACGCGCGCTGGGGGTAGGGGGGTGTGGTACGACCGTTTGATTGACGAACTTACTGTCCAATGATTCTAGGTGGTCTTGGAAATGATTGGCTGGAGTTTTTCGAGTCCTGCCCGTTCCACAGATGATTAAATTGCTTAATTTTCATTTCAGTGCTTCTAACTCAGTGGCTGTAAGTGGGTTAGGAATAGGATTAAGTTATTTTGAAAAAATGGACAAAAAAGAGAATCACATACCCCACCTTTAATTATGTCATCTCTGATCAGCTACTGTTATCTGTTTAATTGAGGATTTAATGCAAAATACTGTAAGAATGTCAAATGTGTTTATGAGCACATGTATAATAAATGTATCCTTTCAGATCGAAAGTCAAGAAAGGTCATGTTCACAGTTCTTTCATGTTGTGTAGTTTTTTTGTTGTTTTCTTCCAGCAAAAGATCCTCCAGCATCTGTTGGTTTGTGTTTCAGGTGTTTCTGCTGCTGAACGAGATGAAGTGAAAAGAAAGTCAGTGAAGGAGGGAGAATCTGTTACTTTTGATCCTGGTGTAATAAAAAACCCACATGATTTGATGACGTGGTATTTTAATGGTACTCGTATTGCTGAAATCACTGGAGATCAGAGTAAGATCTGTACAGATGTTCAGTGTAAAGATGGTGATGAGAGATTCAGAGACAGATTGAAGCTGGATCATCAGACTGGATCTCTGACCATCACAAACACCAGAAACACAGACTCTGGAGAATATAAACTACAGATCATCATCATCAACAGCAGCTTCAGCATCACTAGATTGAAGAGATTCAATCTTACTGTCATTGGTGAGTGTATAATTCAGCCATTCAAAGACCACTCACCGAGTGGTCTGGGGTGTTCACTGATATGCTCACGCAAAAATCGCTGCAAAAGATGCTTTCCAACAGGTGTTTTACCATTCGCTGTAAAACTGTGGACTTATTTTTCCAAACGCCTCACAACCGGACATTGAGAGCTTGAATAATAGACACTCCAGCCCAGTTGGTGGCGATAATGCACCTTTGCCAATGTTTGGATAGCGTAGCCTACGATACCGCATGACTGCATAACTACAGAAAGAATACAAACAACCCCATTTCCGTCGGGTGCTAACACAGAAACATAAAATTCTCGGGACAGCAGCATGTGTCCAAATTTCAATCTTAACCGTTCTATTTAATCAGAAACGATCTTAAAACAGGGCTTTAAGTGTAAAATACCGAACTTACCCTTTAACTAATGTTATTAACATGAAAAATTTAGTTTTCCTGTGAACAGTGTTTCCTGTTGATCTCTCAGTGCTGATGCTGTTTTAACTGCTTTTGATAAAGATAACAGATTTTGCCATTTATCAGTTAAATAACTGATGAATAAGGTAGAAAGGTGTAAATATCCATCTAAGATAATGGTAAATACTAGATGGATAATCATTCTCTTGTAACTAACTATGTCTGTTTCTCTGTAGATGTTCCAGATTCAGGTGTATCTTCAGGAGCTGTAGCAGGAATATGTGTTGCTGTTGTTCTGCTGGTTTCTGCAGGTTTAACTGCTGCTGGTGTGTTTTACTACCATCGCCACAGTAGATATACACCAGCCTCACAGAACGTAAGTATTCCAAATCAGCTGATTTAGCAAGATATATGAGATTTAATTAGTTATTATCCTTTATATTTAACACTACAGAATCAGATATTCATCGGTGAGGCAGTCAAAACAATCAAAAACACTAATAACTCCCAGATAACAAAGTGTAAGTTTTTTTCAGATAGCAAGCGTCTTGTTAGAAAACACCAATACAACAGTTTAAGCAATTTAGATGTGATTATTGAAATCTATATACTTCAAGTTTATATTACTGTGGTACAAAATATGTGATGCTGTTTAAGACGGTTATCTTATTTAGGAATTGTAAACCTCTGTATGAACAACAGAAAATTACAATTCCAAGAGTCTGTAGTGTTTTTGTGTTTGTGTAACTGAAACTTCAATCCTCCTCATTACTTTAACCTTCTGTGAATCTGTATTTTCTTACAGGATAATGATGACATGTGATCACTCACCATGTGATCCGCATGATATTCCTTTGAGGAGGAGGACACGTCCTTAAATCAGAGTCAGACTCAATGTGATACTTTGAGAGGGACACTGAAGAGAATCAGGAAATGATGGAGAGACGAGGATCAGCTGAAACTCTCATCGCTCACAGAGTAATTGTTTCACGATTCCTAGATTTCACTAGTCGGTACCACTACCAGTCAAAATATTAATGATTTAAATGTTAAATTAACACATTTCGGGCCAGACTTGCTGACAGCTTGCGTCAGTGCAAACCCTCTTTTGGTGTTAAAAAACTACTGTCAGGATTTACTGAAGTGACAGTGAAAAATTAGCGCTGAAAAGGTGTGGACAAGATTATTTTTGCACCTGAAATTATTGCATATGCATTTGTAGGAACTTCCCTTTCAGACGCAAAATTTATGTGAGGAGAATATTTAAATGAATCACTCAAGGTGATTTACTAAGGTTTGCGTTTGTCAATGTACTGGTGTTTGCGCCATTGTTAACCGCCCAAAAAGCACTTCTTAAACCAGACGCTAGCTGGTAGATTGCATTGGTCATTATGGAAATGATCTGACTGTGTCTGTGTTGTTTAACTTGCGTGTCGACAGTAAATCACGCGCAGAACTTTTCACTCCCATCGGCGCATTTTTGGAATTGCACTCTCTCGCTAATTTGCCCTGTTAAGTAAATCTGCCCATTAGCATTATGCACTATATGAGAAATACAATAACTAATGTGTTACTATCAAAAGATCAGCTAGTGCTTGATGTTTTTCGGTATATAGAGGTTTAAAATTGCTAGTGTTCCAGACAGAAACAGTGAGTGACTTGGCATGTGAATTATTTCCTGTCTGTTTAAATCCGCACAGATAGAACTAACTGCATTTCAACAAATAACTCACCAAGATAAAAAAATAAAAATAAATAAATATATATATATATATATATATATATATATATATATATATATACTGTATATACTGTATATATATATATATATATATATTATTAATATTGTGTTTGCCTTGTTTTCCATTAAATCAAGATACATTTACTTAAGAAGCAAAATTACTTTAGATAAGAGTCTTGTTTTCTGAAAAAAAGATTAGGGTCAGAAAAATAAACTTAACCAATGTTTCCCCTTATTTTAAGCATAAACGCGCTTAATTCTATTTTTTTTAGGAGTTAGATACTGTTTGCTGCTCTGTATTTTAGTACATTATAAAACAATATGCCATAATGACATATTGAGTGTAAATGATTATATTTATTAAATAAATGACACCTTATTGGGACAATAAAGCCCTCCCGATAAACACTTTGTTATAAAATAACCGGAATTCTACTTTTCACATATTTTCTTAATTTTTTTACAAAATAAACACCTTTTCAATCTTGTATGTGACTGGAAAAGGAAGTAGAATGAGTTTGGCTAAAGGCGGATTCGGACTCTCACATCGGGTCGATCACATCAAAAAGTATTTACAACGCGCCTTACTACGCCACTGCTGCTGACAGGTTACAGACGGTTTTGGGGGCTTTTGTCTGTCCCATCCAGACAGTGGTGGGCGGAGTTAGTGTAAATACTCTCTCCCAGTAAGACGGCCTATTTGCACTTAGTGTAAATAAACACTCCATATAAGGACACAGGGAGTTAATCAGAGAAACTCCGAATAGGTGTGACTCATCAGTAACCAAGGCAACAAACACAGTAATCAAACAGGCGGGAAAAACTAGAGCAAAGGAAACATCCTCGAAACAGAACACAACCCTTACAAAACTTGTATATGTTAGTTGTGGAAAACAAGACAAAAAATCAAAGTTAGAAAATACATTGTATAACCACAAGTGCTCTTAATAGTCTGTATTTTTGATACTGTAAGTGTTTTTACTGGAATTGTTGCTGTAACTGGAAATGTCTTATACCCTTATGTTGTTAACGTTTCTAATTTAACCACTAACACTTGGTTATCCAGCTTGATCAGAAAACAATGGTTGACCAACTCTGAATAGCATTAATAGAGCATGTGCATTACAAAAAACAAAACCCTTCATTAATAAGCTTATATTTTAATTGATTTATCTTATGTTGAAACACTTTACTGGGAGCATTTATTATTTTCAATGCCTGAAACAGGACCCATATATTACACAGTCTGCATTAAAAGTTTTTACTATGGCGTTAAACCTGAGAAATACTATGTGATGTTTGTCAGCAGGAGTGTTACAGCACAATGTTATTCTGTGAAAATTGATTGTTTTATTGTCTTTAAGAATCATCTTTATCTGGTGATTCGTTTTTTCATTTTATTTGTTGGCATGTGGGGAAATGAAGACCTGTTGTGTTTTTTGTGTTTTTTCCATCTTGTGTCTTTTTCAGTTCAGCTGCAATTGTTTGTTAAAATATTGTATTTTGTGTTTGTCTTGTAGAATATTATCACTGTTTGATTGAGATTTCCCTTACTTTATTACTTTATTGACTTGAATTTTATGGTTTTCCTTATTTCTTTCTTTTGGCAGTTATCTTCTTACTTTTTTTGTATTTGTCTTTTATCTGCTCATTGTAAATATGTAAATAGCATATCAGTAGAGGTGTCTTGTGGTATTTTTATATTTGTCAGGTAAATGTTTTAAGAAAAGTAATTTTTACCATAAAATAAAATACATTTAAAAAAAAAAAATATCTAAGTTGAGACAAATGTAGTTTTCCTATGTTTTTTTTAAGTTGTTTTAGTAAGACAAATATTGTGCCGTGCACTTGACATTTTTCTTTCTGTTTTCCTTTTCTTTAGAATGGAAATGGGGAAAAGTGCCTTGAATTAAAATCCACATAAACACTTTTTCTTTAATGAAACAATAGCATTAACTTTGTATGAATGAGTCTTTGTATGTTTACAGTATGTGGTAAATAATATTAAAACATGTTTCATAGCGGATGGAATATGCGTGTCTTTAAAATATTTGCATATCAGAAGTAACCATGGATTTCATCAGTGATGCACTAAACTTTCACCAGCAATTATTAGTAATTGTTACAGTAAAACTATTATATCATGAAAGTGTATTAAAAAACCATTTAATTGTATTGTGTTTTTTTTTATCTTTAAGATCAGTGTTAGAGTGACTGAAAAAGAAAATCTTTATGTCAGTACTTGGTTGGAGGGAGACAGTTAAAGATCGTGTCTATTTGCAAAGCAGAAAAAGCTTACAGCTCAGGAAAACCGTTACATCAAGCCAAAATACAAATTAATAATAAAAAAAGCAAGATACACGTGATGCATATATAAATGTATGATATATGAATGGGTTGATGTACACTATTGTTCACAATTACCCATAATACTATATTTGTCTGAGTGAATGAGTAAATCAATGATGTTCTTCTGCTATTTGTTTTCATGTTACATTATGAATCCATACATATTTCTTTACCTACAATCTTTATGATCTGTAGACAAAAACATTTGCATAGTACTTTCTTAGTGTGTTCTGCTGGTGTGAATTACTGCTTAACTCATTGTGAAATATGTATTTTTTTTAAGCTAACAAAATAAAGAAGTCTATCTTTAAATGAGATAGTTATTATTATTATAAACAGGCATAATGAGGCAGCGCAATTATCAGTTAGGTGTCTTATTTAGTTTATTATACAAGTGTTGTTGGGAGAAACTAAGCATTTTGAAACTGAATCAATTGAACCGTATTTATTATGTCTATGAATTGAACCATTGCTTCGAAATAATGATTCGCTGTTTGGGATCGCTCGAATCTCCACACGCTGGTGACCCCTGCTGGTCAGAACTGTGTAAATGCAGCGAAAACTCAGACCAAACTCAAACATGCATAAAAACACCTTTTACAAACCCATTGTAAACGTTTTATTGAGTGTCTGTAGGCCTAATACATGTAATATTTTATTAAATGTACTGAAGGTTTTGTTTGTTTTATTGAGAGCTTGAGATCATTGACTACAACTTTTATTATAAAAATGTGTCATCAAACGCCAACAAACAAATTATATCGAGACACTCATGAGTTACACAGAGAGCATCGCCCCCTAGCGACGAACCATTGACATTTCGAAACAGTTCTGATGTAACGTTTACTGAAATCACGTGACGTTTGATAGTCGTTCCGAACCACTGAATTTCATAACAAATAGGTAGTGGTGGGCAGATCGAGGCTTCGTGAAACACTGAATCGGTTGAATCAAATATGTGCCGAGGCTTCGAAACAATCCGACACCCGTCTCCACGGTGACCCCTAGTGGTCAGAACAGTGTAAATGCAACAAAAACCCGGGTCAAACATGCATAAAAACACCTTTTACAATCTATTGCAATCTATTTTTTTACTGAAAGTAAACTTTTTCTAATGCAATTATCAAATCATCCAATAAGATTATCATTTGTAAACGTGTTCTTTTATCAATTGTCAGGTTTGTTTTGTTTGTCCTATGAATGGCTCAGCTCAGGGCCGTGCAGAGACATTTGGAGGGGCAGGTGCTCAAAGTATAAAAGGGGCACATGGAACAAGGCTTTAAATTGAGCTGTGCTCAAAAGATCAATACAGCAACATATTCCTTGCTGATATGCATATTGTTGATATGGATGATTCTGTATTGATAAGGCAGCAAATGCTGTGATGCAGTTTCGAAAAAGAAACAACACAGAAAATACAATTTTAAGTTTAAAAGTTAAAAAAATATTTTCTGTCCACCTATTAATAACTCTGGTATTAGAAACCGAAGTGTTTACGAGTTTATGAGCTCTGAGATCATAAGTGTATGAATTCATGAGTTCATAAGTGTCAAAGTTTATGAGTTTAGAGTTTATAAGTTTAAATGAGTAAGCGTTCAGCATTTTTATATTGCCTATTCCGCATCGCAACGCACGCATACCCTATCATTTATGACATGACGTTGGGTTGTTTGCTTATAGGGACCAGTTACAAAAGAACGAGGCATGGGATAAAATAGCTGGGAAAGTTGGTGTCTCCGGTGAGTTGACGAAGTGCGTGCTGATGATTTATAATATTTTTGACTAGGAGGGAAATAATTAATTTGGAATATTTTCAACATTCATGGTTGTGTGTTTCATATTATTTTTGCATGCATGTATAGGCCACACACCAGAGCATGTGCGTAAATAAAGCAGAGCGGGGTGACGCTTAAATAGGCCTATAAAAAAACTCAAACAAAACATACGTTTCATATATAGCTACGTTTAAATAATATAATGCTATTTTTTTTATTTCATCCATGTTGATGATCTATATGAAAAGGGAACCGCATGAGATGAGTAAGGATCATAAGATGCCCAATATATCGAAAACATTTGGAATGGGTCAGACATAATTTTGACCATTAAGTTTTGTTTTGTAGAAAGCCTTTCTTTAAAGTGAATTTCGTTTTGTATAAATTGTATCTTAATTTTAATCAATGTTTCATTAACAAATTGCCTGGATTAATAGGAATAAGAAGCAAATATAGTAGACAATATAATTAGGACACGGAGGAGTCAGCGAGTGAACTGGCGCGCGTCTCATACCGAAAACTGACAGAAAACACTTTATTAATAAACAATTAAAATGTTTAATACATAATCCTTACTTTGGCCGGTTCTTTGTGGCAAAGTTTTAGCTACTTTACAAGATTAGCATAGGCCTACTCCCCTTCAGACTCTCTGTTCTTTAAGATTGGGTGCACACAAAACCTTATTTTCTGTCTTTTAAAGAAAACGAAAAGCTCGTCTTCACTGGAGGATGATGATGATGAAGTGTCCGTGTTTTCTCAGCTGTCGGCGCGAAACTTTTGGAATGTTGAAGCTCTGAACGTCGCAAATTCGCGTCGCGGCTGATGTGAATGGTTTTGACGCGAACTATTCGCTTTTCCGTTTCGTTTTTTCGTTACGCGTCCGGTGTGAAAGGGCCTTTAAAGTTTATAGTAAAAACTTTAGTAAACATTATAGTAAAATCAACGTGGCCCATGTTTCGTACAGTATAATACAGTATTATTATACAGATTTATTTAATACAATGTCAGCATTTGTGGCTACAAAAATAAAAAAAAATAAAAAATATGAGTAGCCTAACATTTATACAATAAAAACAAAGCAAACTGAAAAAAACAGCATTTTTTTTTACAGCAAAATACAGCAAAGACGGAGGTCTATGTGCTTGTGTACACAGTACTGTGATCATTATTTCAAATTGCATTATGACTATAGTTGGATTTTGATTGATTATGTCTAATCAACAATATAAATAAAGAAACTAAAATGTGTGTGTGTGTGTGTTCATTCTGTTGTAGAATTAGATTTTAATCATTTTCTGATTTGTTTTATTTGTATAAAATGATAATTCAGAGAAAGAGAAAATCAGTATAAGCCTTGCCCAGTGTTGTGATAATTATTTTTAAGGCACTCTAAGTTTAAAAAAAAATTATATTGTAAATACTGTAATAATAATTATAGTTTAGTCAAATAACATAAAAAGACCAGACCCCTCGACGCCTGTGAAACTTTTCGCCCTCAAAACAGCAAGCTAACGTTACTTCTACACTACAGGCTACACATACACAACGATGTTATAAACAACATGTCTGCATGCTCTCTTCACCTCGTTCTTGTAAAATAATAAGTAAATGAACATCAAAATCACTTCGCTGAGAATGAAACACTCCTTACCAGCCGCTGAGATGTTGGATATCCTCTGGTAGTGCGCGCGAAATAAAATAAAAAATGCACGTGCGGCGTGATGAATCGTCCCGGTCAGATGATGCCATCATCAGGTGAAAGGTCATGATGTGGATCATTTTATTTACGGCTAAATTATTATACATTCATTTTACTAATATTTAATTGGGCATAGGCAGGCATGTGCCTGGCTCAGCTAAACAGGCCAGTAAGACTAGCTACCACATTTTAATTATATTAATGTCTAATTAAAATGTCTACAAATGTATAAAACTGATCAGAGATCAGGTAAAACCCACAGACACTTGTTCATTGGTTCTCAGTGACACCTCATGATTCATGGGTTGACAGAGATCATCGCCCCCAGCGGTGAAACATTAGGCTTGTTTGAGATGCGCCTTGCCTCGCCTGAAATGGAGTCGAGAGTAGGCGGCTGCAGTGAGAGGAGGAGTGAAAAAAGCGCAGGCAAGCCGGATAGTTCTCGCTTCTCGCAGTGGATCTGACACCTGCGAGATCAATGATGGATATCACGGGATTCACGGGATTCACGCTCGTGCACAGTGTTGCTAATAAACTGGATGTAATTTAAGTTCTGTTGCTTTTCTATGAAAATAAATATAATGAACAAGACACCCAAAGTAGGCCTACTTGTTATTAAATTCCATTCCAAATAAGTGTTTATCAAACATTTTTCTTTAATATATATATATATATATATATATATATATATATATATATATATATATATATATATATATATTTTTTTTTTTTTTTTTTTTTGTGTGTTTTCCTTTTTATAATAAAATGACATTGCATAACCCATAGAGATCGCACTGTCCGAGAGTTTGGGAATATTCACACATAACATACACATAAAACATGATATTAGAGTTTTAAAATCAAACATTTTAAAAGAGAACAATACATCACGGTTGTTTAAACCAATCAACATTAAGCTGTGTCGTCAGCAAGTCGTTTCCCATCATGCTTTTGATCAGCGCAGTCGGTGGAGAGCAACTGCGCGCGACTGCAGAATCCGACACGTGCGCCTTGCGCTCGCGAGAGCTTTTTGACACACGTCAGCATGACATCAGAGCAAGGCGGACCGCACTCGGACACATTTCTAACCGGCATGCATCTCGCGCTGATCACCGGTGATCGGTTCTGCGCAGATTTTGCTCATCTCAAACAAGCCTATTGAAATTTCGAAGTGTTTCGAAACAGTTATGACGTAATGAAGCTTCGTTTACTGAAATCACGTGACTCTGGCAGTTTGATACCTTTCTTTTACTGTCTATGTTTGATACACGCTCCGAGCCACTGATTCAGAACAAAAGATTCGTAAAGGCTTCAAAGCTTCATGAAGCAGTGTTTTGAAATTGCCATCACTACAAATAGGTACGTTTGAAAGGTCTAATGTTATTAACACATTAGTCCGTTTTCCTGTGAGCATTGTTTCCTATTGAGTTCACAGTGTTCTGATGCAGTTCCTTAAAAACAACCACCAGATGGAGATATTTATCAATTAAATCATAAAATGAACTAAAAAAAGAAAGGTGTAAATATCAGTCAGATGTTGATAGAGTTGATATTTGTTGCTCTAACTGGTTTGGAACGACATGAGGGTGAGTAAATTATTATGACATCATTTTCACTTTTAATATATAGTGCCGAAGTTATGACGTCACTTTTTTTTAGGACAACTCGGAAGTTAGCGGCGCATGGGTTCTCGATCGAAAAGCTATGCATTTTCCCCTTAGACTTTTGGAAAATCGCAAAAAAATAAGATCTGTGTTCAACAAAGAGTTGTGACCCTTACACGTTTTGTCTATCAAGATAATCTTTACAAGTTAATCCAAAAATTTGAAGCATATATATAAAGTTTAAAAAAACACAAGCAGACACAATAAAGTTTAAAAAAACACAAGAAGGTTATAACTGGTGTGTTTTATGTCTTAGGTCAAAACGTGAAAATATTTAGAGGCTTTATTAACCACAGACCTTATTTCAGGCGATTTAGCAAAAACCCATTCAAAAAACCCATAGACTTTAGGGCGATGGAACCGGAGGGAACTCACTTCCCCGTTTTGGCCTACAAAGTGACCTCATAACTTCGGCTCGGCACTCTATTGAGTCAATTTAATATTAGTCACATGATTAGTAAAAACTCTGTAACAATGCTAACATCGCTAAACCCATAGATATCCATAATAAAGGCTAGATGTCTCGTCCGCGCTGCTGGCCAATGGAGGTCGACGTCCGGCACCTTGCGACCATCTTATCACAGGCAGCTCGCTCACTCCTAACATTGTGTTTTAATGGTGCATGCACTTTTTAAATAACCATAACTTGCTCAATTTTCTACCGATTTTTAAACGGGTTAGTTTATTATAAACGTCAGAGATGTAGTTATCACACTGTATACTTATGAATAATAAGTGTATAAATAAATAATCATCCAGAATTATAGCCATGCTAATAACGTTTGTAAGAAACCAAACCGTTTGGAAATCCGTCAAGATTTCAACAAAGATAAGACTATTTGTGTTTGTGCTGATCACTCGTCTTACATCAGGGCCCGTCAGAAAGCTTGCCTGTGACAAGATGGCCGACGGTGATGACGATAGAGGCTCAGCCGTAAGACATTTAGCCTTTATTATGGATATCTATGGCTAAACCCACCTGCATGAGAACAGTCTTATAGCCTAACATTAGCCTACAACAACATTTTGACAAAATGTGCAGTTACAAAATCTGTAATTACTGTTTTTTTTTTTTTGTTGCTTTGGAATGAATGTTATGTTCAGTCAAACAGCATGCTTTTCATTCACAATTTATGCATTGTGTGTGTGTGTGTGTGTGTGTGTGTCTGTGTGTGTGTGTGTGTTGTTTTAAATTAGACTTGAACGTTCATGCTCCATACATAACCCCGTCAAACATTCCTACATGCAAAGTGAATAATTCACGTGACTGGAAAGAAAGTGTGGTGTTTAAGGAAATCAATACGTGGAGCTTTCAAGCTTCCTGTTTGAAACAATACTTTGAAACAATAGGCCTACTAACTTACAGTAATGCCACGTGGTATTTGTCCACCCTTCAGGTCAAACCACATTCTGTACAAGTGTAAAGTAGTAATGGGCGATAGAAACGATATGCGATATAAACGATACAAAATTGGCCTACGATAGAGATTTTAATTCTATTGCACTATCGCGATAATGCATGTTGACGCAATCTAGCCGAATATTTAGAGCCACGAGCTGCAACCGGCTGCAACGCATCGTCGTATTCGTCATCTTGAGTAAACATGGCTAAAGCGAAACGGAGGAGCTGTTTCTCACACACGAGTTTGCAGTGCATTATTTTTTCCGGATGCGGTGTGGCGATGCGTTCCAGGAGCGGTGCGTATACAGCATATACGTTTCCGCACAGTCTATTCTTGCCGTGCTGCACGCGCTGAATGAAATGGTTCATGGTCAAAATGAACACGGATTGATATGAAAATAGTAATATCTCCTTAAAATATCTCCTTTTAATTATATTATACTACTATTTTTCACAGTCATTTTCTTTTTAACTTTAAGCTCGGGGTAATTAAAGCAAGGAAAACTACACAGTAACGTTACCTCAACAACACGACATAATGGATGCAGTCGTCTCTTCGTGGAGGTGGAAAAAAAAGTTCTTTGTGACCGCAATATTTCTTGTAAAAAAAGATTTAAATGCAAAAGAAAAGGTATGAGAGAGCTGTTTTTGTCAATTGTGTATGTTTTAATTTAAAATGTTTGCGATGTTAACATAAATGTATAAATGTTTTGCCACTTGCTTGAGCAACTTAATATATAAATCTATATAGAAGTGATACGTTTTTAAGTGTATCAAGTTTAAACGTGAATAGCCTAAGTCTTGTGAAAGAGTGTAGACGTATTACTAGCATACTGTCTGTGTACAAATAGAATCGCAATGCTGAAACTCTTTTATATTATTTTATAAAAGACACTAATAATAAAAATAGTGATTTGAAATAAAAAAATAGAGGATAAATGTTGTGTTTGTCGTAGATGAGTTGCGCACTGCAAACGCACCGTGTGTGAAAGCACAATAGCACGTGCTGCTCCTGCGCAGCACACACACCGCAACACACACTGCAGCACTGCACACAGAGTGTGTGTGAAACAGGCGTGCACTAAAGGAAAGAAACCCAATACTTTAAGCGTTTTCTTTGTTAAAGTCTCTGCAGCTATAGTGTACTTGAATTTTATTTATCTGCTACATTATGTTGTATAATTACAGTTTCGCATAATAAATGTTCTCAAAACTATGTAGCTACGTTTCTTTAAAAAAAAAAAAATACTTTTAGCAGTTTGGCTTTCTTACGTCTATCTAACCTGTTCTGAAATGGTTCTATTATAGTTTATATATCGTGATATATATCGTTATCGCAAGAGGCTGCAATGTATATCGCAATATGGATTTTAGGCCATATCGCCCATCCCTAGTGTAAAGAGAGAGAAAGAGAAAGAAAAAAGGGAGATGTAAATACACAGTCAGAATTGTGAGGCTTTAAGAGTTGAACTTGAAAATGCTTAATTGATCCATACAATTTTGATATTTGTTAAAGTTAGGAGAACAATTCTTTAGCCCTTCATGAACCCATCTCTGAATACGTCACTTCAAAACCCTCATAATGATCCTGCTGTATGTCTGCTGGGATTTCCAAATAATACTCAAAGTTAAACCAGTCCAAAGTGGTTAAATAGCTTTCTGAGAATAAAAATCTGAAGTTTGAATATAATGCCATCATTAGTTTTTAATGTGTGCTACATGTGGTGATTTTCAGCAGACTCCATAGACTCAGATAAGGTTGTCATTCGAGGTTTCTATGAAAGCGTCACCCAGCTGGATCTTATCTTCTCATGGCGACTGGTGCGTACTCTGTGTGATCCTCTTCTTTAGCATTCTGTAAAAAAAAAACAAAAAAAAAAACACAATCACTATATATCTTTAAAAAATGTATTCATCTATATCAGCTGTTCTCGGGGGTTTTGCTTGGGACCCAAATTTTACACTGGATCCAATCCAATAATGATGTCACATAGCAACATTGTGTATCTCTCGTGGGTAAGGGAGTTTTATTCAAATCAAATATTGACATGTAGTAATATTAGCATGAACTGCACAGGTTTATATTATGACGCATAGTATATTATTAACATAATGCAAACTAAATATAACAACACAAGTGCTTTTTAAAGCAACCTGGAGCCCAGGATTATATTTCCCCAAGTGAAGTGTTTCATGAATGAATGAAAAGAAAAAGAAAGGTGTTCTAGGGAACTCAGGGTATTTGGACACATGAACCAGAACTCAATTTCATCTCATTATAATGCAGCAGATTCACTCTTCTTTCAATAAGCATCCATCAGCGTATTTTCCCATAGACGGATAGTTGCTAGCTGACTGACTGACTGACTGAAATCAATAGAAATAATTTACTCAATACAGTGAAATATAAACATGGTGGGTTTAACCTTGTTATAATTAAAACACATTAGTTTTCGTATATTTCAAATTGAGAAAATAATTGAGGACAGGGAATATTTGATTGTGTTTGATTTAGCCTAGACTGAAGCTCTGCGTAAGAGTTAGATTGGACAGCCTTTTGACATCAACAACAAAACATATGGAAAGCGTCCTTACCTTTTAGAGGTTGATGAGTCTATTTATATTCCTATATTTTGCACAATTGGTTAGTTGTCTTTTAGTTGGTTTTGCCCTGCTATCTGCAACCCTCTCAGAACAGACCTGTGACGCATTTATTTGGCCTTGGCGCTTATGACTTCCTGATTTCACACAAAGGATTTCACAGAAGATCTAGCCTGTTTGTGCCAGAAGTAATGTTGACAATGTTCACGGCGCCAGTGATTAGATGCTCCAGCTGGAGAGTAAATGTTGAAATTAACTTGTATTTCATGTGTTTGTTAGTAAAGGAAAATATTTGTGGTGTTTAATGTTCAGCTAATGCTAATGCTAGTACTGTCTTATAACTTACTTGCTTATAGTATACGTTACAACAAACGTATATATATATATATATATATATATTAGTATATAAACAACAAACTAAATGTGTATATATATATATATATATATATATATATATATATATATATATACACATTTGTTTAGTGTGATAACATGTGCTATTGCTGGCTAGTGAGGGTGTTTGATTTTGACATTGATAGGACAGACTGTAAGCAGCATCCACCCTTTTTGCATTTATGAATTTTGACCACAAAACCATGACAAAGAAACTAAACAGAACATGTCATATAACAAATATTTTTATGGTCGTGAAGTAATTTAAATCCAAATGTAGGCCTATCACCTACTCAGACAGTAATTTCAGATGCAGTGTGTGTATCGTAGTATGGCCAACTAGCAGTTATTCAGTGGGTAATAAATCTTACAGTTCAGATTCAAATTAGACAAATATAGTTATGTAACCGATATATAAAAGTTATTAACAGTTAAAGCATAAAAATAATTAAATGATTAACTTGAAAGACTAGTCAAAGCCATCTCCATCAGTGTAACAGATCAACAGCCAGGGATCAGATGTGCACAAAAAAATGACTGGCAAAAAATGATGTGTCCGTATACTGATTTGTGCTTGAGCCTGTTGTTATTGCTGGTTCTCAGTTTTATATTGTAATCACGAGTGATTCAGATAGCTAAACCACACACTCTTCTTTCAGTTTTATTTTACATTTCAAAGAAAATTCTAAGTTACTGATGAAACCCTGATTCCGTTAAACATTTTTACTTTCTCTTCTTCTTAAATGCTGTCAGTGGTGTGACAGTTCCATCAAGTATTTCCACAGGAAAAAATACATCAGTTATGATGTACTAACAGTCTAGACTGGGCACTGGAAATGAATAATATCCTGTTTTAGTGCATTGAGTAATATGTAATTTGAGTCAGTGTTTAGATCTGATGTAGTGATAGAGACAGAACAGAAATTAAAAAGTAGGCCTAAATGGTCTTACCGATCTCTGTGCTTTTCGTTCAGTGAACGTTGGCTCTGTGTAAATGATCTCATCTTCACAAGTCTGAACTGTTTGAACAACAACAATTATATCATTAAATTTAGAAAGACATTCTTAAAACATTCTTAAATCTTTGATTGGATCTATGACTTGGTTTGGACTTTTTAGGCAAAGCAATGAATAATGCAATCTGAAGCTGGTATTGCATCATAATGTGGATTGCATCATGTTATTTCTAAAAGTCATGGATGATGCAATCATAATCACTCTGCTGAACAAATTTCCCCGCTATCTGGGAAAACGGAGCCCATTAATGCTTGCAGACTATAGACTATTTCTGGACAGAGACAAGAGATGCTCCATTACTAATACAACAAGCTCCACGTTGATGAATAGGAATAAAATATGAGCATAATAGTTTTTTTTTTTTCCTTTAGTTTCATGGTAAATGTTATCTATAAAAACCTTTAGCTGTCTTTTAAAGTGTTACATAAACAGGACAGGTTACGGGTATCTACACAATAGGCTATACATAGAGACGTTAAACGTAAAACCTAAAAAATCTTGGAAACAGTAGCCGTTCAGTTGTTTTTAACTGTTATATTTGAATTCAGCAAACCAAAATACATAATAATTCAGACTAAAATGCATGTTTGAGATGTTGTAACTGAAAGCAACTTGCACTGTCATATCTTAAAATATGTCAGTGCCATTGTTTTGTCTCAAGATGCACACCAGTAATGTTTTTTTTTTCTAAGGCATGATTATGAAAGCAACTTAAATGTCCAAATTGAACTAAGGCCTAATCCTGGCTTAATCTAAACCTTGTCTGCGAGAGGGTATATTTACTACTTGTTTAAAAGCAGTAGATAACACTTGCCTTTTGGGTCTGTTTTTCTGTGTTTCCTGCAGATCCAGAAGATCACGACTACAGCGACAATCATCAGAGATCCAGCAGAGATCAACACTATCAGAGACACTGAGACTGGAGGAACTGAAGGAGAGGAAAAGAGAGACAGTCATTAATGTGAGTGAATGCATCAGTCTGATCTACAACAGAAGACAGAGATCAGGTCAGTAAATACACACATATATCATCAGTGCTGTGGTACCTGCACATGTGTGACAGAGTGTGTTGATGTCCAGATGTGTGGTCTGGTTGCTGATGGGATTGTTCAGCACACAGCTGTAGGTGTTTTTATCCTGATATTCCACCTCCAGAGGTAGAGAGAGACTGATGCTGAGATCACACACACTGATGCTGGACAATACACTGATTCCTGCGTACCAGGAGAGAGTCGCATCACTCACATTCAACACTGATGAACACACCAATGAACAGTTTGATGATGATGATGATGATGAAGAACATTGTGAAGAGTTACTGATGATGACAGGAACAGGCAGACGAGCTGGATAGTAAATGGAAATGAGGATCAAGACACCTCAGAATTCAGTATGTTCAGTGAATGTTTATTGTGATGAAAGGGAGTGTGTCTGTGATCTCAAACAATAAATTGATTAAAGGCCATGTTGCAGGTTAACCACCACTGTTGATTAATGGGTACATAAATCACTCAAGATATGTGTATCATTTTTAAAATGTCTCAAAAATGGTCTTAAAGACCATTTTTTTACGTTTCTGGTATAATTTTTTTTTTTTTACGCAACTCTGTGATGACGTCACGTTGGGGAGAAGCGGAGGAAAGGGTGCCTCAGCCTAGTATTAGAACTATGGCGACTGACTGGGATGAGGAAGAGTTGGCAAGAAGAACTAACATGTATTATGGCCCGCAGCCGTATAATTTTGAACCTGCTAGACGTGAGAGGGCAAATGAAGAATTGCCAAGAACTGATGGCCGTCAAAGCCAATTGAATGCATGGTCCGAGGAGAATGAGTGGAGAGTTGGTGAAGTGTCCCGGTGAGTTGCTATCATTTAGCAACGCAGAAATGAACACTGGAGCTAGTCTACAAGCTATGGCAAGCCGTTTTAACTTACGAGCAGCAGTGCACAATAACGACATATATTTTTTTTACGGTCATTGAATAGCACCGAGTGAAAAATCAACGTTTTCTTTATATCTAGTGGCAGTATATGATCATGACGTTAGTTCAGATAAGTACCGGTAACCTTTGTCATAGTGTCGAAGTACTGGTAATGTTTGTCTTTGTCATCTAGAAATAGAAAGCATCATGCTAGCTATTAGGGGTGGAATTATACATGTATTCGTAGTGTGTGTGAGTGTGAGAGAGAGGGGCGCGATCGAACAGTGGAAACATAAAAACATCGTCATTTTGTTCATACAGGATATCATTCAAACTGCAAAGTGTTTACTTATATTTGTGTACACTCGCAATAAAACACAACATTGTGCTTCTGTCACACTCAAAACTCTTGTCAAACTGTAACCTACAACTGTATATATTTCTATCTAGCTGCTAACGTTAGCTATATCTGCTAACGTTATGCTGTCTGCCTATCTCTCTCTATACTTGACTATCTATATATCTAGTCTGTCTATATATCTAGTCTATATATATATCTCGTCTATCTATCTCTCTGTATCTATGTATTTATCTATAATCTGCGCTATCTGAATACTCTCGTCTACTACTCGTCGCTCTCAACAAGGCGGGCAGTGGGCTTTGGTAAATTCTCTCCCCAAGGTGACGTAATGCAATGCATTGTGGGGGAAAGGAGAATCGTTGCAAACCGCTGTAAGATAGTACCTACTTTTTTCGTTTTGTGATACCCAACAACATAAAATACAATGGATAACAGTTTAAATGTTTATTACCAACAAGCAAATTGCACAAATTCGTTGAAAAATTAAACCTGCAACATGGCCTTTAAAGGGTGTCCAAACCTATTCCTGGAGGTCCACTGTTCTGCAGTGTTCGGCTCCAACCATATTAAATACTCCTGAACCAGCAAATCAAGGCCTTCAGATTTATTAGAAACTTCCAAGCAAAGGTTTTGGAGCTACTCTTTGCAGGACAGTGGACAGGATTGGACACCCATGGATTAAACCTTTCAACTTGTTAATAATAAAATAAGAATATGCCCCATGAGGCTTTGCACAATTTTTTGTAGTAACTTCCATTGAACTGTAAACAAATCAGCAAAAGGTTCGCTCTATGAATTCAAAAACTGAATACAATGAGATATTATGGTACTCACCCTTCAAACATTGAACATTAAAAGCAAATTTAAAAGTGCAAAAGCATTTCAACAGACCATGAAATATCACTAAAGTGATATAAGTTTGTATTATGGAACATACGTTGCCTTAATCAAAATGTTCATTAACTGGAACTTTGAGTGATAATATTTCACAGTGATTTCTGTCAATATGTTGACACAAATACAACAAATATTGTATTAACCTGCTTTAGAAACATTCCAGTACATTTACATTTAGTCATTTAGCAGACGCTTTTATCCAAAGCGACTTACAACTGAGGACTAAAGCAAGCGAGTCATCGTGAAGAGGGAAGAACAACGCAAGAAGTGCTCAAAATACAAAGTTCAGGCATTGCTCAGAGTAGCAAAAGCCAGACAAGGGAAGATTTAAAAGGGAAGGAAAGATTTAAAAGAGAAGGAATTTTTTTTTTTATGGTAAGTACTCACGGAAGAGATGAGTTTTCAGTTGTCTTTTGAATGCTGTCAGGGATTCTGCATTACGGACGAGGGTGGGGAGATCATTCCACCAGCATGGAACCGTGAATGAGAATGTTCTGGAGAGAGATTTAGTGCCTCGCAGTGATGGCACCACGAGCCGTTGTTCCTTGGCCGATCGTAGGCTTCTGGAAGGGATGTAGACCCGTAGGAGCGAGTGAAAGTAGGACGGAGCTGAGTCTGTGGTAGATCTGTAAGCAAGCGTCAAAGCTTTGAATTTGATGCGAGCAGCGAGTGGTAGCCAATGCAGTGAGATGAACAGAGGAGTGACGTGAGCCCTTTTGGGCTCGTTGAAGACAAGGCGGGCTGCAGCGTTCTGGATCATTTGTAGAGGTTTAGTAACACATGATGGAAGTCCAGCCAGAAGAGCATTGCAGTAATCAAGTCTGGAAATAACCAGGGCCTGGACGAGAAGTTGTGTTGCATGCTCAGTTAGGAAAGGCCTGATCTTCCTGATGTTATACATTGCAAACCTGCATGATCGAGCTGTCTTTGTAATGTGGTCTGTGAAGGTCAGCTTGTCATCAAATATTACTCCAAGATTTCTGACCGACCTTGATGGGGTGATTGAGGATGACTCTAGCTGGATAGTGAAGTCGTGCTGTAGATACGGATTGGCAGGGAGGACGTGAAGCTCAGTCTTTGCCAGGTTGAGCTGCAGGTGATGTTCCTTCATCCATGCCGAGATGTCCGACAGACAGCTTGAGATACGTGCGGCTACTGTGGGATCATCTGGATGAAATGAGAGGTGGAGCTGTGTGTCATCAGCATAGCAATGGTACGAGAAACCATGTCCCTGAATGATGGGTCCCAATGATGTGGTGTAGATGGAGAAGAGGAGCGGTCCAAGAACTGAACCCTGAGGAACCCCTGTGTTCAGTTGATGTGCTTCGGAGACCTCGCCTCTCCATGCAACCCTGAAGGACCTACCTGTGAGATAGGACTCAAACCAGTGGCGGGAGGATCCTTTGATGCCCAGTGATGAGAGGGTGGACAGAAGGATCTGATGATTCACAGTGTCGAAGGCAGCAGAAAGATCCAGCAGAATGAGAACAGAAGATTTGGAAGCAGCTTTTGCGATCCGCAGGGCTTCTGTGACCGACAGTAGTGCAGTCTCGGTTGAATGGCCTTTCTTGAAGCCAGATTGGTTGACATCTAGCTGGTTGGTCAGAGACAGGAAAGATGACACTTGGTTGAAAGCAACTCGTTCAAGTGTTTTCGCAATGAATGGTAGGAGAGAGACAGGTCTGTAATTCTCTAAAAGTGATGTGTCTAATGTTGTTTTTTTTAAGCAGTGGAGTTACCCTAGCCTGCTTGAATGCTGTAGGGAAAATGCCAGTGTGGAGGGATGAGTTGATGATGTGTGTGAGTGCTGGTAGAAGTGTGGGAGAGATGGTTTGTAGAAGGTGTGATGGGATGGGGTCTAGAGGGCAGGTGGTAGGATGACTGGAGAGGAGAAGTTTAGATACTTCTTCCTCAGTTAGTGGAGAGAAGGTAAAGATAAGGTTACTGGTAGTGGGAGAGGATGGTTTGGGTTCCTGTGTGTGTGGAGTTGAGAACTGACTGCTGATAGTAGTTGTTTTGTTGGTGAAGAAGTTAGCAAAGTCATCGGCAGTTAGCGAGGAGGTGGGTGATGGTGGAGGTGGACAGAGGAGAGAGTTGAAAGTCTTGAAAAGTGTTCGTGTGTTAGAGGCGTTGTTGATCTTGTTGTGGAAATATGAAGATTTTGCAGCGTGAACATCAGCAGAAAAGGAAGAGAGCAGAGATTGATACATACTCAGGTCAGACGTGTCTTTTGATTTGCGCCATTTCCTCTCCATTGCCCTGAGTTTGGTCCGGTGTTCCCGAAGAACCTCAGATAACCAGGGGTTAGAGGGAGTAGCGCGTGCTGGCCTGGAGGAGAGAGGGCAGATATTGTCTAAAGAAGAAGTTAAAGTGGAGCATAAAGTATCTGTTGCGGAATTCACATCTAGAGATGAGAATTGTGAGGGTGAGGGAAGTGAAGATGACACAGCAGAGGAAAGACGGGAAGGAGAAAGTGAGCGCAGGTTACGTCTGAAAGTGACTGGTAGGGGAGTTGGTGGAGTATGGGTAGTGAATTGTAGTAAACAGTAAACACTTTTATTAGACTTTTATTATCAGTAAACACTTTTACCAGTAAACACTTTTATTAGAGATTAGAATTGAAAAGGGGAGACAGTTACATTTTAAAGCATTCTTATGAAAACAAACCTGGAAAAGTGAGGATTTGCGGAGAAAAACAAGGGATTCATAGTGCATTCCAGTGAATTATTCATGGAATAGCTTATATCGTAAATTAAAATGGGAGAACAGACCACAAATGCGTAGTACTGTATATGTTGCCTTTTTTATATTGTTACAGTGGAATACAAAGGAATAAGGAAAATATTCAGGAGGAAAAGAATGCAGCGATGGAATAGACCTCTTGCCATTGTAGTGGACATTTTATTATTCATTGATCAGATGGTAACAGAAAATGTATGAATGTTTTACAACTGAAATGCAGAACCGAGACATCTCGGGAAAGGCTGAGTGGGAACCTCTGCTCTCTCAGGTCAGAGGTCATTTAATACAGGGGAGTCTTTTGGGTTAGTGAGTAATACATCGAGGCTAGCAGCCAAGGACTCTTTATCTAAGGAATTTGGCAGAAAGGAGCTCTGCTTCGTTGGAGAAATTAGTATAAAGATCGCTCAGCCCTTCCTGGTATTGTCTCACTCATACCACAGCGTAACTTCTGTGTGGTGACCGAGTCCTTCTTGCAAGAATAAATTCTTTTAAAAGACAGTTTGGCTTCAGAGCGTCTCTTACGCAGTGATGATGGTTTGATGAATAATTTTTGCCACAACACCATAGATATTCTTGTCACATATTATACCAAACATTACATTATTCTCCTGATGTCTGACAAAAGAACATGAAGGAAATTTTACAGCTTGTAGGATTACAAATTTTATTTAAATGTTTAATTTAGATTTCTAATACAATAGTATTTTATATTGAGAAAGTTTATAAATGATGAGACCAGGAAATCTCGGTAGGGGTTCCCAGCGGGATATTCCTGACTGTCCCATCTCATTACGAGAAGGCTAGGCCTTTCCTGTTCTCGTGTCTCACCGGGTGAAACTCATGCTGAACAAGTTTGAACCCCTGCTATTTTATTACTGAGACCGTTTGTCTTGGAGTTCTCGTCTCAGTGCAAGAAGTCCTGTTCTCATGTTTCAGCTCATTTACATGCTTTGTTCATCACAATGTAATCCTTCCCCCTTGAAATGTATATAAACTACAATGTAAAGTTCCCTTAGTTAGACTTGGTGACTACAGCTACCGACAGCTCGTGTTCTCAATAAAGAATCCTGCTGAAGATACTACCAACATCTCCTGGTTCTTCACTTCTGAGTCTCCTACACTTAAGAAGAAAAAAAGTTTACAACAGATGGTGCCGTGACCCAGATGGAGAAACTAAAACTCAACAAAGAATGAACTTTTGAAACTTCAAAGCTCAAAGATCTCAACAAAGCTGACTGAGTCTCCAGACTAAATTTTGAAACATCCAGCTAAACAAAGATTGCCAGACTGAATCTTTCCAGCTTCCTCCAGATTGAAAACTTCAAGCTGAACCAAGATTTCCAGGCGGAATCTTTCTATACAACAAAAATTTGGTGAGTTTCACTCCATTCAAAGAACCGTTGAAAAACCAGTAAAAAAAAATCTGTTATTCCTCTGCGCCATCAGAGAAGTTAACAAACAGCTGTAGAGTTTGCTAACTAAAGTTACCCTTTAAAAGTTTGCTTTTAGAGATGAAAGATATCCTCTGTTTTTGTCAGGCAGGGAAGTTTTAACATTACGTGTTAATATATTGGTTTGGTTACCCTCTGGTCACAGAGAAGGTTAGCATTACATGCTAATAATATTTTGGTTTTATCCTCTGAATAGTCAGGGAAGTTGTTTGTATCCTCTGATTCAATCAGGGAAGATTAGCGTAAAGTGCTAGTAATTTGTGTTACCCTTTGCTCTGCCAAGGAAGGTTAACAATAGTTTGATCTGTGTTAACAAGTGTAGCCTCTGTTTTGAACAGAGAAGTTTTAGTGTTTGTTTGTTTAGCATCATGTGCTAATAAGATTGTACCCTCTGTTGTAGATAATAGAGAGAAGTTTTATTTATTTATTTTTTTGATTAAGTTGGTAACAAAGAAATCCACAAAATGGTTAGGAAGAATGCTAGACTTATTCCAACTACTGAGAAACGTGGATTAGCAAGCCCTTTATGGACAGACAGTGAGTTCAAGTCATTGTTAGGAGAGCACATGGACATAGTGACTGAGTCAGTTAGATTGGATTTGACAAAGAAATTTGATATTGATCCAGACAAAGTTTGGTCAATTGAAGAATGCAAGAAGGTGTTAGGTGCATGTATCAGAAAGAAAAACATGAAAGGCATAATCTGTTGCCATAGAGAATATAGCTTATCCATTGCACAAGAACAAACTAGGTGTATTGATAAGTTAAATGAACAAAACAAGCAATTGCAGACTCAAGTTTCCTGTTTCAAGACAAAGGTGAGCCATAATCAGTCCTCAACCAAATGTGACTCTGAAGACCAACAGTCAGATGAAAGCTATCCTGATTTACAGTCTTTCTGTAGACTAGAAAACACTAGAAATTCTGGTTTGATAGATAAAGATGTAAATGCATTTGAAGTGTGTGGAGCAAGACAAAAGGCTCAGACTAGGGCAAAAGGCATTGACTCTGTTCAATCTGTAACCCCCATACTGCAGCAACAAGCAGTCAAATTATCTTTAGGTCCTAAAGAAATCGAGAGAATCGCTGAAAATTTGCCATCAGTGCAAAGAAATTTTTCTGAGTTTAGAAGGGCATTGATCAGTAAAATGCATCTTTACGACATGTCGTTGGCAGAAGTCACACAGCTGATGTCACAAATTCTAACTGAATCTGAATTTAACAGTTTTGAGTCTGCTGTTACTTCTGAACTACAACATGCCAGAAAAGATAAACTGAGAGAGGGAGTTCTGAAAGCTTTGAAAAACATTGTTGGACCAAACATGGACTGGTCAAAGATCACTAGTTGTGTACAGAAGAAACATGAGAATGTTAGTGAGTACACTCAAAGATTTTGTCAGTCAGCTGTAACTTACAGTGGCATAGCAGACACTTCAGAGAAGGTGTTAAATGACAATGGGCCATTAGTTCGCACATGGTATGATGGTCTTTTGTCAGAGCATAGAAATGCATTGCCTTTCTTAGACGTCACATGGGCTACCAGTACCCTGCAAAGTAACCTAGACAGGTTAGCTACTTGGGAAAGAGATTCTGATGTTAAAGAGAGAGTAAACATTGCAGCAGCATCCTTTAAGGTCAACGCAGAGAAGCAACAGAAACCCAAATGTCCTAAGAGAGAGGGCAGCAGTTGTTATTATTGTGGCAAACATGGACATTGGGGAAAAGAATGTAGAAAAAACAAAAAGAATGTTAGAGAAACTAACAATGTAACTCAGCTTCTGCTCAGCCTGCTGGCTGCTCTGAAGCAGCCTGTCCCCTCGTCATTAAGCTCGTTGGGCAGCTGTTTTAGTTGTTAACCATTTGGGCTGTGAGTGCTTCATTTTCCCACTAACTTACAACAGAGATAAAAGACTTATTTTTGTTTAATAGAACAAAAGGAAAGTGACTATCTCAGTTTTTCCTTTGGGGGACACTGGTTAAAGTAGACTCACAGCCTTAAATGATATTTTACAGCACAGGCCTTTCATCATTAATAGTGTTAGGTCAGACTGTAAACGTAAAATGCCCTCATGCAGTGTCCACAATAATGCAGATGAAGATTACACGCGTCACAGGACAGGTAGCCAAAGAAATCTTTAGAATGTTGCAAGCCATTAGAGCCTAAGTGGTACATCAAGTGATGTTAATTAAAGTAGTTGCAGTATTGTGTCAGGATAAACTGGACTCATTGTGTCACACTATAAAAGTTGCTCCCCCTCCCACAGGGAAATGACAGGACACGGAACAGTGAGGAGCCCAGGGAAGAACCGATTGCAACAGGCGTCGGGGGCCAACCCTTGCGGTGAAGACTCCCTCATATCCTTCCCCATCCACTAGCCCATCCTTACCTCACTGGTTCTATTTAGGTGTCAAAATCAATTAAGAAATAGGGAACGAATGAAACAACAACAGCAGACTTGAACAAATACTGCTCTCCTGTCTTCTGTTTTCTCTCGTCCTCTGTGCAGGTAACACTTGATGGCTGACCCGAGACCCATATGCACCGACCTCCTCGTCTGCATATGAAGACACAACCTCAAGATACAACTAGACCTACTTCCGAGCCAACTATCACAAAAGGATAAAGAAAAGAAAAAAATACACAACGCAGAGACGACGAAACCTTCAGTCATCCATCGACATGATCAAGATTGTCCAACTACTACACATCATGAAGATCGCACAAAGTCCGGACTCCAGAAACAACATATTCTTAGAGCTGATGAATATGTCAAAAACGCCTGGTTTGCTGGAAAGAACGTTTGCACGTCACATCCGAAGATGACTGCATTCCAGGACTCACTTGTGCCCAAACATGGTGGTCCAACAAGACATTCTTGATCTTTCAGCAAAATTACACCAATATGACTGAAGATAATTCTTCATGGTTCAGAAACTTGAGTGATCACGAGAAAATCACAGTTCCAACCAGAAAAGACTCACGGAATTGCATGTTTTGTTTCTGTGTCAACATGCAATTGCAGAAACATCAACACAGAGCAAGCTATGTGCCTGTAACTTACGCAAGTTACAAGAATGAACTTTTAATTGTTTAAATTTGTATTTTGTGAGAGTTATTTAGAACTCTCAAAGGGGGAAATGTAGGATTACAAATTTTATTTAAATGTTTAATTTAGATTTCTAATACAATAGTATTTTATATTGAGAAAGTTTATAAATGATGAGACCATGAAATCTCGGTAGGGGTTCCCAGCGGGATATTCCTGACTGTCCCATCTCATTACGAGAAGGCTAGACCTTTCCTGTTCTCGTGTCTCACCGGGTGAAACTCATGCTGAACAAGTTTGAACCCCTGCTATTTTATTACTGAGACCGTTTGTCTTGGAGTTCTCGTCTCAGTGCAAGAAGTCCTGCACCGTTCTGTTCTCATGTTTCAGCTCATTTACATGCTTTGTTCATCACAATGTAATCCCTCCCCCTTGAAATGTATATAAACTACAATGTAAAGTTCCCTTGACTAGACTTGACTAGACTTGACTTGACTTGGGTACGAAGCAGACTACAGCAAATAAAGAATCCTGCTTAAATAAGTCTCCTGGTTTTCGCTTCTGAGTTTTTCTACACTGAAGAAGGAAGAAGTTTACAACAAGCTCAATGAGTCAAACTGACGGATAAGGATCATTGGTAGCGCAACCTTATGATTTGAAATTAATTGTTTGAGTCTTTTTGAGTGGAATTTCCCCAAACATGAAGTGCCTCCCATAATACAAAACACAGTATCTACTCACCATAGACAGAAACACTGAATGTTTTTGATGTCAGGTTCACTCCACTTATCTCTAGTTGATAAACTCCAGTATGTTCAGTTCTGGTGTTTGTGATGATCAGAGATCCAGTTTGATCGTCCAGCTTCAGTCTGTCTCTGAATCTCCCATCAGGAACATCAAATGTGGAGAAGTATTGGCTGCGTTCCAAACCGCATACTCAATGAGTAGGTACTTAATTTCAATGAGTACTTACTTAACGAGCGCTAAAAGAGTAGGTACTTTATAGCCAAATCTCGTTGAGTATGAATGCGATCCGGACATCATCCGCCATGTTGACGTTATCATGTGACCTACGACGCGTTATCACAAGCGCAACAACTTAAAAGATGAACGACACGTTTAATTCATCTATCTGTAAATATCTTGATATTGATGAAACTTGCTCATTTTGTGGTATTGTTGAAGAAACAGCTGCCAATTTATTTTGTGAATACATTTAGGGTTGATTTAAGTTGTTATATTTTAAACCCTACTAATGTGACCCACAGTTCCTTATAACGATTTTTTTAAGAAACCCCCAAATCGTCATCTCTTGAATATATTGTTAATTTCTTTATTTTATACCCAAAAAGTTTCTCCTTTAAAGGAGCTGTATGTAAGAAATTTATTTAAATTAATCATAAAATGGCCCTGATATGTCACTAGACATTAAGAAATCATGTTCATTTCAAATACTTATATCACTGACAACAGTAGTCCGGCCAGGATATTGTCATTTAAAAAGTGAAGTTGCAGCCCTCAACTGATGTTGATGTTGTCATGTTGTGTTTTGGTCTGATGCGTCACCCTCCACCTATCTACCAATCACGAAGTCAGTAGTGTTGCGGCATCCGGGTTGCCAGCTCTGCTCTAGTTACCACAGCTGCAGCTACAAACGTGTCGGAATCGGATGAAAAAAAAGTCTAACGTTGCGAATCAGATAAACTGATAAACTCATAAACTCGTTATGAATCCGAAATACTTCGTGACAAAGTCCGAAATAAAACAAGGATCTGTATAGGAGATGCCTTTGAAAGATGGAGACGGCTGAAAACGGAGAAGAATTTCTGGACAGGTAAGATTCATCTATGTTTGGCTAACTTGTACTTGATGTAAAATATTCATGACAGTCGAACAAAGTTATGCATGTTCGTGCAAAGTAACGTTACGTTAGCTCATATGGAGGAGGTGGGTCATCGAATTGGAAGCACTATAGGCGCAATTCCACGGTAAAATAACTTTTTCTAACGTCCATAACACCAATGAAAAGCACACTGTAGCCTATTATGTGAATAATGTGTCCCACTTGGAACGTTTTGTAGCCTACTTGTTTATCATGCAAGTTCTACAGCCAAAAATAATAGAATGACATGTAATCTTTCACATCACATATTTTAGCGTTATGGGCGTGTACTGCAGAGTAAGTTAAAAAATACAGCTGGTCGCTTTCACTTATATAGGCTAGTGTCAGCTAAATGAATAGCTGTATCTTTGATACCGATTACACACAGTGACCGAGGCTTGTGCTTGTACTTACGTTAATGACAGATACCTACCGTTAGTATACTAACAGCTACTGTTCTAACAATGTACTGTCACATACGAGCGTACATCTTTACTATTATATTTGGCTAATCGCCATTAGTAAATTTTTGCGATATATAATTACTTTGCAAAACATCTCTCATTTGAAGCATAAACATAATTAACAGAAAAAAAACTTAGCCTACTGTGTAGGACTCGTCACTTGCCATTGGAAGCTTCTGTAGCAGCCTACGTTCCTGCTGTATCCTGCAGCCTATATGGCAACCTCGAGTCAGGGAGGAGGGGAAGGGGATACACCGCTCTACAGTAATTTGAAGGTGATTGCAGTACCAGTTTTGGCCACAATCCTACATACTGCTCCTTTAAGTTTTCCTCTTTTCTTGATGAATTTACCTCTCGTTTCATCCCTCAGACTTATAACAACAAGACTATTTTTTAATGTATTATGAAGAACTATTTAAAGATATTTAGCCTTGTTATTGTTCTTTTTTCCTGTGTATAAATATATCATATTATGATGTACACAAACCAATGATCTTTATGTTTTCCCTTTTTTTAAAATATGATTGTTCATTGTTAGATACAACTAGTATCTTTCCATGATCTTTATGTAATAAGTTTATAAGTTTAAATTATATGAGCGACAGGTGCACTAACTCTTCATAACATCAGTAACTCGACAGCACAACCTAGAAACATCAGTAACTCGACAGCACAACCTAGAACAGTTTTCCTCTGCGTTTGTAATGTCTGCACAAGGAGACTGGCCGCTGCTCGAAGATCTCTCCTTTGGAGAAAACTGTTGACTTTATACTCGAAAAATGTAAGTATCGCTCCTTAAAAATTATTACCTCAGAATGAATTGCATTGTTAGCCCACCCCAAAACTTAAACAAAATAATATTAAATGCTGACCAATACATAATTATATTAATTTTTTATATATACTAAAAATGATATAATTTAATAAAACAAGCAAAATGTAATTTGTTTTGTCATATGAGTTATGCATGAATACACGTGAACATCTCAATTGTCAGTCAAGCAATGAATTAATGGATACATTAAATAATTATATTTTATATACTGACAACAATAAGAAACATGAATAAATGAGTAAAAGAACAAATAAAAGTAACCATCACACAATAAACAAATGCATGCACATGAAACAAATCTTTATTCAAACTACAAGCATGTATTTACAGGCGCTGAACCCCACATCATACTGCCATCTCAACACAGCGGTTCCCATTCTGCGGCTTTATTCTGATGAATTCACCAGAGGTGACCGTGCCTTCGTGCCGGAGCTTGTTGCTGCGCTTCACAATCTGAGGCGATAAGGGCAGATGGAGAGATGGAGCGTCTCATCCATGGCACCGTTTCCAAGATTCAGCTCTGGGCTCCTCATCCTCAGTGCTCACACCAGTCTGAATAAAAACATGTTTAGTTACTTTATAGATTTGTTTATTTACCTTATTTACAGCACATTTGTCTAATGTCAACAGTGTTGACAACAGTGAATTAACGTTATCCTAATAATGCCACACATACATCACTCAGATGTCTTTTTCATGTTGTGATGTGCTCATCTGCAATATGCCAATACTTACAATAGTTTCCTTTCAGATGTACATAGACATTTTAAATAAGCGTGTTTAAGATGTATATGGTTATGTAAATCCACTTTAGAGACGTTACGTGTGCTTAGAGCTCCCCTGTTAGCTAGCTATACAAAACATGTTTTTACAGCGAAATCAGAACTATACTACTGTCTAACTACTTTACACCTTCAACAGTTAAAACGTTTACTCTATAGTAGTTTAACACATAAGGAACCGTGTTTACTCACATTTGAAAACCCCCGGCGTCGCTGATCTCCGTGATGTTTGATAATGACGTACAGGGGCGTCGGACTGGGGGTAAAACCAGTACTGATTACCAGGGCCCCAAGGGGATGAAGGGCCCTTGAAAAGTCTGGAATACAGACATCCCAATTCTCCCGGATGTTCCGGGAGTCTCCCGCATATTGATAGCGTCTCCCTGATGCCCGCAAATTAGTTAAAATCTCCCGGAATCTAGAAGGCGAATGCGAGACAGAACATCTGTGCGCATAACATACATAGTGCGCGCGCGGCGCAATCCCCCCCCCCCGTCAACAATCCAAAAAGTATTTTATTTGGAACATAGGGGCCCATCAGGACTGACTATACATAGGGCCCGGGATCTTGTGCTACGCCCCTGATGACGTATGCTCTCGCGTGGCCTCCTGGGATAGAAGAGTATCCATCGGTTGAGCACTCAAAAATCGGGCCGGAAGCAGTAAGCCATCCGGGAACTTCTCGCCTACTCTTTTATGAATACTGATGTTTCGAACGTACTGCTTCCTTCACGTACTGTTTTCGCCTACTATATAGTAGGAAAGTAGGCATATTCGAACGCACTTAAGTCCGAATCTCGCGATAATTAGTACGTCACCCAGGTAATTCTCGCCTACTCTTTTGGATTCATACATACTTTTTTGCTCGCCTACTCTTTTTCCCATACTAAATAGTAGGGAAGTATGCGGTTTGGAACGCAGCTATTGTTTCGCTCTGTTGATTATAGCTATTGGAGAGTTTTCAGCTCCATATTGCCACATTACGTCGTCAACTTTGCGTATTTCAGTAACATCAGTGTTTAGAGTAACAGAATCTCCCTCCATCACTGACACTGAATCACCAAACACACCTGGAGAACATGAAAGGGTTTTGTCACAGATTAATGCTTCCGATGGTTTGCAAAGCCTGCAATCATTTTTAGTTTGTAATGTTTCAATGTGAATCATGTGCATAGAGCTAATAAAAAGTGCGAAGTTACGTGTCATGTTTATACTGGATGTTTTCAATATTTTTTTTTTAAATGTGCTTGAGCTACAAAAAAAAAAAAAAAGAGCTATTTAGATCAGTAGACATGCTCACTGGATCTGAATCCTTTAAAATGCACTCAGGATTCCTGTTTTTTGCCAAATTGATTTGAAAAATATTTGTTTTTATTTTTGCTGTAGTGAATCATAGATGGAGGATTTCCATTTGTATGTCAACTTTTAAAACTGAGATTCAAAAAAATGCCTGCGATTTAAGCAGATCAATTTTAGATTCACTTTCTGAGCCTCCATTAGTTTAGTTTATTAACCACAGAAATTTCCATTGTTTTCCATGACCCCCCAACAAATATTACATTATTTGTAATATAATGTGTAATATATATAATGTGTAATAATAACGAAATATGTAATATTTCACGATTTTAAAACAGAGTCCTGAATCTAATAATACACAATATAAATGCTTATAACTTACCACCACACAAACAGAACAAGACAAGCATGTGAAACATTTTCTTCAATAGCTCAGTGAAAGGTCTGACCTAATAATGGTCTACAAAAAATAATTTAATCTGATTTGAATGATACTGGTGTTTGAATCCTCCCCCAGCAGAGTTTGACGACCCTTTTCTCTCGACCTCCCCCTCCCCCTCCCCCTCCCCCTCTCTCTCCCCCTCCCCCTCTCTCTCCCCTGTGCTAAGCAGGGGAAAGTGGAATACTGTGTAAATCTTCCAAAATGTCATGTTAAAATAAAACAAATTAGTTTTAAAATGGTTGTATACTCATTCAATTATGGGGATGACCAAAAACAAAATCAAAAACCTATTTTTTAAAACAGTCTAGCATCTCACATTATTATTTTTACTGAAGTGATAGTTCATCTTCTGAGTCAATCTGAAACTGTGGGCTGTTTTCTCCAGAATTGAAAGTGGTTTGACCTGTTGGAACATGAGAGGGTGTATTAGGTGTATGTGTGTTTAGTTTGTGGTGAAGGGCTTTTTCCTATCCTGTTTTTATGAGCCTGATCCCATACACAGAACCGCTTTAAAGTAAAAAAAAAAACTTTGTTTGACAGAGGTAATATTACTGACTAACTAATGGAGTTTAGCTCAAAAATAATGCAGCACTCCGTCTTATCACTGTGTCTGTGCCAGTGAATGCTTAATAATGTTTCAATTAATCCAAGTAACTAGACAATACTATTAATTATCTGGATTAATTTAAACATTATTAAGCATTCAGTCTTGCAGTTTTTCTCCATATATATATATATATATATATATATATATATATATATATATATATATATATATATATATATATATATATATATTTTTTTTTTTTTTTTTACCAAAAACAGGTTTTTACTGACGAATTTTTACAGTCTTTAACATAAATATGTTCTTACCCTCGTAACTCGTTCTGCAAGGGATTTAAATTAAGCATATGGGGCTTTCCGCACATCTCTCCTTGTGACGCAAGACTGACATCAAGATTCTCATCCTGTGACGCGGAAACCTATCAGTTATTTGTTCCATATCAAAAGTAACCTTGTCTGTCGGTGTCAGTGTCCTCTTTGTCCGCGATTTTCTCTGCGTCTCACGGTTAATTCGTTAGAGTTGGCAGCTTTGTAACAGCACCACCAGTGAGAAAGCTTGCTGAGGAGTGATGAACGAGGAAGCACAGGTGTTTCCATTTGCGGAAGCCTGTTATGTTGTAAAGTCACATATTCTCCTTCCCTTCACATCTGTCACGATAATTAAACGCACATCTTAAATTTTCAACAGAGCATCTTATTAGTATTTCTTATGAATTTCTTAAATAACCAAACGTTAACAACATAACGAGATCATTTGAGCGCTGCTGATGACGCTGTGAAGTGACGCTCGGCTCGAGTGATCAAGTATTCCAAGTAAGATGTCCTTCTATTCCTCCATTTCCTTTCCTTGCATCCTTTCCTCGCATCATACGGGAGGGAAGTTTACACGCGAGGAAAGAAAGCGAGGGTGCATAAATAAGAAATGAGACTAAGAAACCGCTTTGAAACAGACCCAGACAACACAGCTCCCATGTCCCATTATCTGCTGTAGGCCTATCTGCACTATTTTGCACATAATCCTCGAATAGCTCGAGAAAGTATAATGGTCTAATAATCTAATATCCAAAAAAAAATAATTAAAAATGATTTGAAACAAGCACTTTTAATCTGTTAACCGTGTGAATCCTACCACAACAGAGAGGATACTCTTTCACATGCGCACACTTTGCGTGTATGTGTTTTTAATCTTACGTATTTTAGATTAGGCTACAATATGTCAAATGATTATTTTTTTTTACTATGCCGTGGTTCGATCTAAGGACTGCCCATGGAAAACAACATTTAGCCCCGCTCTATCGTGATTTTAGTTTCATTTCCAGACACCAGGACAACAACTCGTATTTAATCGAATCTTTTCATGAGTAAACGTGGGGGAAATGAAATTTATTTTTATTTTGATCTCAGCGAGTATTTGTCTCGACCGTGGTAAGACATTTATTTGTTATAGGCCTTTATCTATTTTCTCTACGATAAAAAAAAAAAAAAAAAAAAAATATATATATATATATATATACAATTTTTTTTATCGTAGAGAAAATAAAGTACTAAAATTAATTAAAATAAATTGATTATATATATATATATATATATATATATATATATATACAATCAATTTATTTTAATTAATTTTAGTACTTTATTTTCATTACTAATTTAACTCGACATAAATTAATTTATTGTCTATATTTTGCATTTCTCTTTTCCCCAACAAGAAAAAAAGCTATATATATATATAGGCTATTCATCAAATATACCTTGAATGTGTATTAAGTCACTGTGGTTAAAAGCATGTGTGAATGCATAAAAATGTAAACATGTTATTTACATGGGATATTTAAACTGTATACTGAAAATAATTTATATTAGTAATATGCATCAGAGGTCTATGAAAATATGCTCACTACTTTGTATAAATGTTAGGTTTTATATGTATGAGAATGGGGTATTTAAATCAGGATGTGGGTTATATGTTCAAGATCATTCATGAGACTCATGTATGTTTGTCTGATGAATGAATGTGTAAATTAATAATGTTCTTCTGCTGTATGTTTGCATGTTACATCATGAATCCAGGCATATTTCTTTGAACACAATTTTTGTAATCTGTAGAATAAAACCCCTTCACAGCACTATTGTTTTCGTTTGACCATTTATAAAACTGTTCAATTCTTCTCCAGGTGTTGGTGTTGGATCAGATGAAGTGTCAGTGATGGAGGGAGATTCAGTCACTTTATACACTGGTGTTCAAACAAAACAACAAGAAAAGATTAAATGGTATTTTAATGATGTTCGCATCTCTCAAATCAATGGAGATCTTAGTTGTATATGTACAGATGTTCAGTGTAATGACGGCACTGAGAGATTCAGAGACAGACTGAAGCTGGATCATCAGACTGGATCTCTGACCATCATGAACATCAGATCCACAGACTCTGGAGTTTATAAACTAAAGATTATCAACAACAATAACAATGATAGGACCTTTAATGTTTCTGTCCATGGTGAGTTGTTTCATGAATGTTTAAAACCAGGTTATATATGTTCAGGTCATTGTGTTAATTATCTGAAATTCTTTTTTCTTTACAATTACCTGATGGCAATTTCAAAACACTAAGCTTCGAAGCCTTTACGAATCTTTTGTTCCGAATCAATGGTTCGGAGCGTGTATCAAACTGCCAGAGTCACGTGATTTCAGTAAATGAAGCTTCATTATGTCATAACTGTTTCAAAACACTTCGAAATTTCAATGGTTCACCGCTGGGGGCGATGATCTCTGTCAACCCATGAATCACGAGTCACTGAGAACCAATGAACAAGTGTCTGTGGGTTTTACCTGATCTCTGATCAGTTTTATACATTTGTAGACATTTTAATTAGACATTAGTATAATTAAAATGAGGTAGGTAATAGTCTTATTGGCCAAAACAAACCCTGACAATTGATAAAATAACACGTTTACACATGATAATCTTATTAGATGATTAGATAATTGCATTTGAAAGATTTTACTTTCAGTAAAAAAATTGCAATTGATTGTAAAAGGTGTTTTTATGCATGTTTTGCCTGGGTTTTTGTTGCATTTACACTGTTCAGACCACTAGGGGCAGGGACGTGCGGTCAGGGTAGGCAGGGTAGGCAGTAGCCTGGCTAACACCAGACCCAATTGTCTTTATGCCCAGCTGCACTACTTCCTGAACTTCAGCCAGCTCCTTGTTTCCTGTCTGCCATTATTGGGCAAACTTGATTAATTCAGGTGTGTCTGATTATTGTTGCCATGACTACTGAGGTCAGGCACACCTGAATTAATCAATTTGTCCAATAATGGCAGACAGGAAACAAGGAGCTGGCTGAAGTTCAGGAAGTAGTGCAGCTGGGCATAAAGCCAATTCTCGTTGAGACTTGGGTCTGGGAACCACATGTACATTTTCTCGTATTTGAGGCGTGGTTTACGAATGCCCGGCGCCGTTTATTGGGTGCTAAGAATGTCTATCAAATGCGCCTGTACGTAGCTCATAGCCAATCGTTTCAATTATACCAGATGACGTCTGTAGAGCGACAGAAATTTGACGAGGAAGAAGACAAAATAAACTTGCGTTCTAAATTACTTAGAACATTCTCTAAGGCTGCATCAAAAGGTAGCTTCGCGTCTGCTACCATGTTGAATCCATAGAAATAAACAAACTGCTTCGGTGTGTCGCATATGTCGTCATCGTCTTGCTGCTCCCTCCCCGTTCTGTGATTGGTTCCCTAAATGAGGCGAAAATCTGGACCATGGTATCCATACTGCCTTTCAGCGTGAATAAAATCGCGCTGCGGGAAGGCAGCATGGGGAAACCCAGACTAGGTAGGCAGTGCCTCACCAAAGGAAATGTTGATATTACATTTATTAATTCCAAGAGCTTTATTAATTCACCACATTATTTATTGCATTTATTTTATTCCAAATATAATTTTTTCTAACAAAAAAATTCAGCAATACACATATAATATACTCCTTTTGCCATTGTTTACTCCTAAAAATCATTGTTTCGTTCAGAAAATCCAAGGCTATGGCCATTGAGGCAGAGGTTATCAGTGCCTCTTTGTTCCATAGAACGTAGTTCATGTAGATTTGCGCATGCGCAGTCAGTTCTCACGCTGTCTTGAATTATTAACATTGAGGCAGAGACCGAGCTTGCTTCATGTCACGTGATCCACTCGCTCTCACTCACTTCTCGCTTCCCGCTAGCGGCGCCTAGCGTTGGAAGCGTCCTATGAAGAAAAAAGAGCTGTGGTTGCTAACGGGAATCCGTTGTAGACGAAGTCCATGCGTCTATCCCTCTGGACAAAGATGTCAATTACTTTGTTATAAAAGTCCTCTTTGTTGGGTGTATTTCTCAGTTTCATGAGTCTCTCCTTTTCAATGGAAATAAGAGCCAAGGAGGAAAATCTGTTCTGCTCCATTCACGTCAGAGGCGCCCGCGCCATTGGATGTGCAGTTGCTGCAGCAAAGCATATGAGCGAGCCATACGCTCACTGTGCTAACGTTAGCTGTGCAGCTGCAAATGCGTTTTACATATAGGCTTCAGTAAATCGAGGAAAAGGAGTTTCGTCTACAAATAAAAGTAAGCACCCCTTTAAAATGTAAATTATTCATTTATTTATTATTTTTAAAAACCCTTATATTGGCTTGTGTATGTTGTCTGATGGTGGGCTAACAGTTACTGCTATAGGCCTGCTGTGCGCTGACACCAAAATGTTCTCTCTTCCATACCCTGGTGCGCCGTCACCTCTGCCACATTTGTATTGTAGGTCTATCTGTGCGATTATGTTGCATTTTGTAAGGATTAAAATGCTGTTTTGTAGTTCTCTTTTTTAATCCCGGTGCGCCGTCGCCAGACGCTCATTGCGTGTCGGTGTGTGCGCCTAGCGCAGTTTGTAGGAGCGATAATAAGCTGTTTTTGTACTCTAAAGCTGTACTGCTGACAAAATGTTTTCTGACTGTAATGTTAGCCTATTAAAATCCTGGTGCGCCGTCACCATAGTGACCAGACCAGTAGTGTGTGTGTGGCTGCCTGTGCGCGTTTGCGAAGGAGTAAAGGCTGCTTGTCAGTTCGCTGACAACGCGCCGCCTCCCTAATGGTGTGTTCACACCGAACGCGAATAGAGCGTCAAATACGCGTCTAGTTAGACGCTTGCACAATCGCTCGGGTTCAAATTTTTCAACTTGCGCGGAAGACGTTCGCGGCAAACGCGTCGCCCAAATCGTGTCATTCGCGACGCCTGGCGCGAATGATGCGTCTATTCGCGTCTTTGCATTGACTTAGTATGTAATCTACTCGCGCAAATAATTAAATTCGCGTTCGGTGTGAACACACCATTACTGTGTCCCGCAAAAAAAACATTTGTTTGTTGTATAAGTCATAAGATAGATGTGTAAACGCTCAGTCTAATACTGACGGCTACTGAGGTGGTTTAGCCCAGGAGTACCCTGGCTGACGCGCTTTACCTTTGTTATTCTATTACCATACCGTCTCGTTTTAAGAGTCTCCAGACTTTGTTGGGTTGATGATTATTCAGTTTATTTGTTTGACCGTGCAGAGGTAAATGTCCATTTATCCAGTTTCAACGGTAAACCATATACATATACATATACACATACAATAGAATGTAAACAATACCTTTCAGCGCCAATGCGCCACAGCGGTCAAAACCTTTTGCCCTTCCGGGACAAAACCCCCCTTCCTGTTGGCAGTTTGGATCCTTCCTTTATACCTTTGACCCCAGGTGATATTAGAGTGACACCCACTGTACAAACAAGGAACAACACCCAATATCAAAATGCACAAACACCACATTTGGCTCCTACACACCCTAATTGTTAATGACCAGCAGCCATTACAATTCAAACAAAAACAAAGAGCCAAAATGTTACAATTCATCAAAATACAGTCAAGCCCAGCATTGACAAACATATTTATACTCCATGCAGCAAACAGAGCTTTGTCACTGGCCTTTCCATGATGTTAGTTTTAGTCTGTAATCTTACAGACCGCACAAGCCCATGTTTGTCTGGAAAAACCTCCAGAACCTTGCCGAGTGGCCAAGAGCCACGAGGAGCTGAAGAATCCATTATTACCACAATGTCTCCAGCAATCAAACTCCTCTTCCTCTGATTCCACTTTTGCCTCTCTTGAAGTAAGGGCAAGTACTCTCGCATCCATCTCCTCCAAAAAAGATCTGAGAGGTACTGTACCTGTCTCCAATGTCTTCTCCCATATTGATCGTGAGAATTAAACACTCCAGGTGGCAAAGCTGGTTTACCCTTCAGGAGAAGAAGATGGTTAGGAGTAAGAGGTTCCAAGTCGCTGGGATCATCTGAGAGCTTAGTAATAGGCCGATCATTCAAAATGGCCTCCACTTCACAGAACACAGTATGAAGTCCATCATCATCCAATGTCTGCTGACGTAGGACAGAAGTCAGAACCCTTCGCACCAGGCGGATCATCCGTTCCCACACACCACCATGGTGTGAACCAGCTGGTGGATTAAAACTCCAACAGATTCCAACCTGCGACATGGCTCCTTGAATCATATCCTGGTTCAAAGCAACAAGAGCCTTCTTGAGTTCCCTTTCCGCCCCAATGAAGTTGGTACCGTTGTCTGACCTCAGATGTCCCACTTGTCCTCTCCTGCTGATGAAACGCCGCAAAGCATTGATGCATGCATCCGTTTCCAGGGATACTGCCACTTCCAGATGGATGGCCCTGCTCGCCATACAGGTAAATATAACTCCGTATCGCTTACAGGTCGATCGTCCCCTCCTTACTTCAACTGGTCCAAAGTAATCTACTCCTGTGTTCGTAAATGGCGGTAAATCAGGAAGGATTCTCACCTTTGGGAGGTCTGCCATTTTTTGTTCCACTGCTCTTCCGTTGTACCGTCTACAAAAGCTGCATTCAGCAATAACCTTCCTAACTGCTGAATTGGCCTTGGTAATCCAAAACCTCTTCCTCACTTTAGACAGTGTATGAGTCCGTCCACCATGGCCCAGAGTCTGATGTACATGCTTAAGAATAAGCATGGAGACATACTGATCCTTGGCGAGAATGAGGGGATGTTTGACTTCCTCAGGCATCGCTCCTCTGTTCAACCTTCCTCCAACTCTTAAGAGTCCCTCTTCCACCATTGGATCCAGTCTATATATGGAACTCTGTCTACTCACTGCCGCTTTCCCAGATAACAGAACAGAAATCTCCTCCTTGAATCTCTGTTGCTGACAATAGCGAATGATGGCAAGCTCTGCTTCTTGTTGATCTTCCAGTGTCAGGATTCCACTCCTAGATGTCACTGCGCCCCGTTGTCCTTCAGCATTATTCAATCTGTCCTGACTGGTTTCCTTTGGATGGTCGGCCACAGCAGCCTCCAACTGCCCCCTCAGGCGAACCTTTGCTAGCAGCATGACCTTTAACCTGAGGAACCAGGCAACTGCTGTTTTCAGCCTCCTCCAGTCAGAAAAGTAGGCAATGAGCTGGTCAGTAGGACTTGACACGACACACACATTGATGGCATTTGCTGTAGTCTTTTTCCTCACCTCTGGGTCATTTAAGTCCAATGACAATTCAGACACAGGTTTAGGCCAGTCTTCCTCCTGCTGCCAAAGAAATAAAGGACCTCCAAACCACGTGCTTTTCTTCAGAAAGTCAGAGACATTCAGACCCCTCGATGCATCATCCGCTGGATTATCTTTAGAACCAACGTGTCTCCACTGTGAGGGTTCAGATATTTCTCTGATGGTCGAGATTCTGTTGGCCACAAATGTGTGGAAGCGCCTGTCCTCGTTGTTTAGGTACTTTAACACTGAAGTGCTGTCAGTCCAGAATATTGACTGCTCCAACTGGAAATCCAATTCCGCCTTTAACATTGAATCCACTCTGACAGCAAGGACAGCCGCTGTCAACTCCAGTCGGGGAATAGTTACAGCTTTCAGTGGTGTGACTCTAGCTTTACCAAGCAGAAATATGACCTGGATGTTGTTCTCCTGATTTAACATCCGGATGTAAGTTACCGTCCCATATTCATCTTCACTGGCATCGGCAAAGTGATGTAGTTGCGCATGCCTGACCTCTCCAAAATACACTGGCTTAATGCACCTATCCACATTAAATACAGTCAGCAGATCCAGATCTTTCAACCACCTTTCCCATTTGCGCAAGATGTCCTGTGGCAGAGCATCATCCTATGAACAATGTCTCTGACAGAGTTCTTGCTGCATCAATTTAGCAATCAAGGTAACAGGTGCCAGTAACCCAAGCGGATCGTACACCGAGCTGTTAACTGACAACATACCCCGTCTGGTTAGAGGCTGTTGTTTTATCTCCATTTTAAACCTGAAAGAGTCAGTCTCCACACACCATTGTAGACCCAAAGCTCTTTCTACAGGAAGTGTATCTCGGTCTAGATCCAACTCCTTAAGGTCTTTAGCCCTCTGATCTTCTGCCATGGCTTGCAAGACAATGCGACTGTTACTTATCCATTTCTCTAAGATGAAGCCTCCCTTTCGACACAGAGCAATTAGATCTCTTACCATCTGGATAGCTTCTTCATCTGTGGCTGAGCTCTTCAAACAGTCATCCACATAAAAATGATGCTTAATACATTGAAGAACTTCAGCTGAAAACTCAGAACTATTATCATCAGCAGTTCTTCTCAGTGCGTAGCTTGCACAACTGGGGGATGAAACAGCGCCAAACAGGTGTACAGTCATTCTAAACTCCACAAAATCCTTACTGATGTCCCCATCTGGCCACCAGAGAAAGCGCAGAAAGTCTCTGTCTCCCTCAGCAACCCTCACCTGGTGGAACATGGCTTGAATATCACCCATGAAAGCCACGGGTTCCCGTCTGAAGCGGGTTAGAACTCCTAACAGCGAGCTGGTGAGGTTAGGACCCTGCAAGAGCTCACTATTTAGTGAGACCCCTTTACAGGTGGCTCCACAGTCGAACACCACACGAAGGGAACCTTTTCTCGAATGGTGGACATAATGGTGAGGAATATACCACACCTTTCCTCTCTCACAATGCTGTTGCTGCTGAGGTACTTGCTCCGCATAAGTATTACCAATGAGTTTTTTCATATATCCTGTATACTCCTGGTGCAAGTGTCTATCTTTAAGAAACCTTTTCTTCAAACCATTCATCCTCTGCTTAGCCACTGCAAAATTGTTGGGGAGGTAGACTTCCTTGTTCCTGAAGGGCAATTTCAAACAATATTTACCTTCTTGAAGTACTGCAGAGTGCTCCATAATTTCAAGAAACTTACAATCTTCTCTGGACATTTCCTTCTTTTCCATATTCTTTTCATTGAAATCGTGATTGTATTGAATGGTCAGCATCTCTTCCAGTTTGCCCACAGATATCCTGTTCACCATAGCAGCAGGAAGCTCCTCCTCCAGCGCCCCACTGTTACCATTCAGCGGACCACTAACAACCCATCCCAGCACCGTCCTAACAGCATACGGGCCATTCCCGCAGCTGTTGATGACCTCCCAAGGTTCTAATACCTTGGGAGCATTGGTCCCAATTAAGAGATCAATGTTTGCTTTTATGCTTGGGATGTGTACTTTTGACAAGTACGGCCAGCAAGCCAGGTCTTCAGGCGTTACCATGTTATCCAAAGTAACTGGCATTTTCATTTGCGTGAGAACCTCCGGGAGCCTATAGAAGCAATTGCTGTCCAGATTAGATACCTCCAAACCAGTCAACGAGAAGGCTGGAACAACAGTTTCTTGCCCCATGGTGCACAATAAGAAATTAGTTCTTCTGCCTGTAATATTCAGCTTCTGCATTAGATCTTCCGTGCAGAATGTGGCTGAACTTCCAGGATCCAGAAAAGCATAGGTGTTTATGATGCAATTTCCCTTCGCAGATTTCACCTTTACAGGGAGAATGGACAGAACGCACTGGTCCTTACCGGCCCCTGTATGTCCACATGTTTCCTTCGAAGTTGGCTGGTTATTATATGGCTCCTCTGACTGTACCATAGCTGCTGTTTGCCTTTTAATATGCAGCACGGTGGGATGAGTTTGGCCACAAACTTTGCATGTCAAGCGCCTGACGCAATCCCTACTCATGTGACCATGACCCAAACATGCAAAGCAAATTCCCTTTTCCCTCAAAAAGTAAATCTTTTCCTTGTGCTTCTTTCCACTGAACTGTTTGCACTCTTCCAACAGGTGACTACGAGCACAGCAAAGGCATCCAACTTTCTTTTCCTTCCCTGGAGGCAATATTGGCTCCTTTTCTCCCTCCGACAAGTTCCTAGATGTTACTGTGGTGGCAACAATATTTCCAGTTACTTTGTTCCAGGGCTGAGATTTAAACCTGGTAAGATTCTTCATACCAGCTACACCTGGTGGTGAATCCTGTATGTTGCCAAACAAGGGGTCAGAAAGAATACTAACATGACACTCAATGAATATGACCATATCCTCAAAATGAGCTCTATCGTTAGTTCTTTCCATTATGTCATGAGCCTTGGTCCTCCATTGCTCTCTCATTTTGAATGGCAGCTTTGCAATAATGGCTCTCATGTTAACAGGCATATCCAGTTCCTGCATATACTGGAGCTCCTCCATTACGTTACAGCAGCCACGCAAGAATAAGGAGTAGTTTTGAAGTGCCTTTACATCCTCAGCTCGTATTGGTCGCCAGGTCAAAGCCCTTTCAATATAAGCTGTTGCAATTTTATACTGATTGCCAAAGTGCTCCTGTAGAAGACCCTTTGCCACTACATAGCCACGGCCAGGCTCCATATGTTGGCAGCTACGCACCAGTTCTTGTGGCTGTCCGCTTGTAAATTGTTCCAAATAGTACAAACAATCTGCTTTTCCTGCTTTTTCCTCCACTCCTTGCTCAAAAGCCTTAATAAATGCTCTGTATTGGAGAGGGTCACCTTCAAAGATGGGAATAGCTTGTGGTGGTAGAGACAACGAACGCTGCTGCTGAACTAAAGTTGCTGATATTTCATTTTGCCTGTGCATGATATTAATTATGTCTCCAGGCGGATTTTGACGGATCTGAGATTGGGATTGCGTTCCTTCCATATCCCTTGTTTGAGCAGTTGTTGGTTGGCATTGGGAATAATGCACTGTTCCCAACGCATTGCTTTCAACCCATTGATCGGTTTCCTTTCGTCGCACATCCATTGATAGTTGTTTATGCGGTGGAAATGACGACTTTGTCATGTAATTTTGTGGTTTTGATTTTCCTGCTCCAGGCTGATATTCCTTTGCCATAGGGTTTAGGAGATTAACAGTTGTTTTATTCCTCTTCTCCTTTTCTAGGTAGGAATTCATACCATTTGACAATGCCTGAGAAGAACCCTTTTGATCAGCGGCCTGTAACACTGCCAGCATAGCATTGGATGCAGCCAGTTCAGCTTCCAAACCAAGCTGCTCTCTTTTCCTCCTCAGCTGCTGCTCCTGTTCCTCTAAAGCATGTTGCCCCTTTAAAGCTGCCACACGAGCTTCCAGTGCAGCTCTATTTGCCTCCGCTTTAATCCGTGCAGAGGACGTGGTACTTGATTTACCACTGTTGACACTCCTCTGATTTGAGCGTTTACTTCCAACCTGGGAAATGCTATCATTAGGATTAACATCAGTACCATCAACATTTACATTTGCCAAGTCATAACCTTCATTGCTTGAAACCCACATTTGATTCAATTGTTTCAGTGTTATACCGAAGCCTCGATCTGCCCACCACTACAATTACCTTCATCATTACCTTCATCATTAAAGGGATAGTTCACTTTGAAATTAATTTTTGATATGTTTTAGCTTACCTCCAGTGCATCCAAGATGTAGGTGTCTTTGTTTCCACAGTATCTTCAATTTTGATAATTTTAGGTAAAACCTTTGTTATCTGTCAGTCATACAATGGAGGTGAATGGGGTCCACCTCAAAGAGCAGTCAAAATTAAACATTATTTAATGACTTGTAAATGTAAGTACACATTGATGTCCTAAGACACGAAACGAGTGGTTTTTGTGAGAAAACGAACAGTATTTATATATTTTTTACCTCATGTAAGCATATCCACGTCCAACTGATCTGAGAGTAGGGCGATTCGGTCTGAGCATGCGTACGGCGTTCGCAGGAATGCCCCGGAAGGGCTCCCTCGCGCATGTTTACGTCACTCATTGTTTACGCTGAGATTTCGGAAGTTTTACCTTACACTGTCAAGATCTAAACATATTTAGATATACAGGATCGCAATGGAAGTCGATTTCTATATACCAACAGACAACGTTGAATTTTTTTCACAACCTTATTTATTTGAACCTGAATTTACCGATAATGAACTCAGGGCGATGGAGGAAGCATCCGCTGCAGCAGCACGACATCAAGCCTCAGAGAGACCGAGAGCTCTCTCGAATTGGTGGTGTTCTTGTTCCAAATGTTCTGAGATGCCAACCGAAGTGGAGAGCATGTGTTGTCACGAGTGGAACATTGCAATGCCACAACTGCATGACAACGACGAGGACATTGACAGTGTCCAATCATACACCTGCCTGACAGAAGATCCTGAGTTTTCTCCACTGTTGAGCCGCAGCGTTCTTTATGTTGTTTTTAGTTTGCCTCGTGTAAACTGGAGGCGACGTCCAAGGCCAGAGGGACCAAATGGCATGCTGTCAATAGAGTGAGTAATGTGTTGTATTTTTCTTATTATTGCAATGATTAAAGGTTGCATTGTAAACCAATTAATTACTTACAATTACTGCATTATATTTCAGACAGTGCAGATTGGTGGCGTATCGTGTTGTTTTGGAGTGGATGCTGAAGGGGGAATGTCTGGGCAGAAGAAACAGAAAAGTTTTACCCTCTTGTGTGGTGAAAGCCATACGTGATAAATATCCATCCCCCTCTGGACATTATGTGGGCTTCACAGAGGCAGCCACTGCATTTGCAATGTTGTAGAAATTGTTATAATACTGTTACAATTTGTCACAACGTTCTATATATTGTTCAATATATCTTTTGATCATTTTTAGTTGTAATGTAAGCCTTTACTTATTTTACTTGCATTACCATTCATCATTGATATATGTCCAATAGTAGAGGACTTTCTGAAAGTGATGCCTGTTGTCATTATAATGTAAACTTAATTTTTTCTTTTTAAATTAAAAACAAATTGGTACTTCATTTTCATTGTAATTTTCTATAATAAACAATCTGTAAGTATAATGGCTTCGTATTTATATACTGATATGTACAATAGAGAGTAATGACACTTTACATAAAAGCAAGCTTTGTAAGTTTAATTATATTTAGCTGCCCATTCACAAATGATCAGTATTTTTCACCAATAAGGGAATCAAACAAAACTATAGATGAAAATCAAATAGAAATTGTACAAAAAGACCTAAAAATAAAACCAAAGCAGTGTAATTTTTTACATTTAACCTAACAAAAAAATTCCTCAATTACCAATTTACCCTGTACAATTTTTGGTAAATACACCTCAGTCATTCACTGAGCAAAAAAATGTAAGCTACTGTACAAAGTAAAATCAATGATCACACACACACACCACTAAAGATACACATACACTCAGCGTAAACAATGAGTGACGTAAACACGCGCGAGGGAGCCCTTCCGGGGCGCGATATTTTTTTTCACAGGATGGTAGGGGAAGACTCATGAATATTCATTAGGGAACTCATGCCTGATTGGTCTGATGACCTACCCCCTAACCCCGCCCCTAAACCTACCCGTCACTGGGGGTCTGATGACCTACCCCTAACCCCGCCCCTAAACCTACCAGTCACTGGGTTTAAGACCAATCAGGGATGAGTTCCCTAATGAATATTCATGAGTCTTCCCCTACCATCCTGTGAAAAAAAATATCGCTTCCGGGGCATTCCTGCGAAAGCCGTACGCATGCGCAGACCGAATCGCCCTGCTCTCAGATCAGTTGGACGTGGATATGCTTACACGAGGTAAAAAATATATAAATACTGTTCGTTTTCTCACAAAAACCACTCGTTTCGTGTCTTAGGACATCAATGTGTACTTACATTTACAAGTCATTAAATAATGTTTAATTTTGACTGCTCTTTGAGGTGGACCCCATTCACCTCCATTGTATGACTGACAGACAACAACGGTTTTACCTAAAATTATCAAAATTGAAGATACTGTGGAAACAAAGACACCTACATCTTGGATGCACTGGAGGTAAGCTAAAACATATCAAAAATTAATTTCAAAGTGAACTATCCCTTTAATCAGTTCAGTTTCAATTAGAAATGAATTAGTTTCTTTCTTATCATCTGTTTAAATGCATCTATTATTTCATACTGTTCCCTTTTGAGGGAACTCGGCTATCATTTGCTGAGAAAATGGGGACGCATCCTCACAGAACCAGTGTCTGAAGCATGTGTAACTTCCCACCAATATCATTGGCTGTCGCCATGTGATGAAGTCCCATGAGTGCCCGAACATATAAACAGGGTGCCTGCGAACATGTTATAAGCTTCATTGTCTTCAGGAAGCTGCTTGTGTGCGGTGTAAAAAAAACTGTGATTGTGTGGAAAAGTATTGTGTTTGACAGGAGTTAGTTCAACACAGGCAGAAAAACAGAGACCAAACAATTTTAAAGATGTGCCCCTTGTTGTCAGATTTATAGTAGGCTACAGCGGGCGATGAACATGAGTCGTGAGCTTGCGTGCTGGATGCGCTCAGTATTATACATTCTCTGTGAGAAAGCTCCGCTCCCGCTTGGCTCTCCTCACAAGTGATGAGAGTCAAGCTTCTTAGGCCCTGTCCACACGGAGACGCGTTGAGCTGTATACGTAAGAAAAAATATTGTATCGGCGTTTCGTCCAAACGGATCAGGCGTTTTTGGACACTGAAACTTTGAAACTGGGTCCCAGAGTGGATAAATCTAAAAATGACATCCTTGCGCTTTCGTGTGTACGGCCAATCCGTGTATTTTGTGAAACGATGATGTCATCACCACATGTGTCGACTAGTCAGACACACTAAATCAGTAGCCTAAACATCAACAACAACTGCCGACTACATGCTTGTGTTTGTGCTTCAGAAGCTACTGAGCCTCTTTTATTTCTTTATTTATTATTAAGGCCTACTTTAATGTATTTTTATTTTATTTATTTTACTTATTTATTTATTTACATTTCTTTCTTATGCTATGATGCTTGCATTTTGTCTGATTAAGACATTTCGTATTTTGTAGGGATGGGCATTTCAAGCAAAAATAATATTCGACGATCGCTGGGAATTATTTGATTATTATTCAAAAAACGCTCATCTGCCCCCTCACCGGTGACACGGCGTTCGCTCCGACATTACATTTCTCTGTACTGTAGGCCTACATGTTGTTGCCATTAAAGTAAAGTTAGTTTCATATTTATGTTTAAATATGTTATTTTCTTCCATTTAATCTATGTTGATTATGTGAAAAGTGAACAGCATGAGTAGCCTAATCATAAGATGCGCAATATCGAGAGACATATTTTTTGACAACTTTAAAGTGAATTTCGTTTTGTATAAATTGATTTTATACATATTTGTATATATTGATTTTTTTTTATAAACTTAATTTTAATCAATGTTTCATCAACCAATTGTTTGGATTTAATAAATAAGAAGCAAATATAGCAGACAATATAATCAGGACATGGAGGCGCCAGCGCGATATAACTTGCATTGCACGTGAACTGGAGCTTGTCTCATAATGAACAAACTCAGGAATATATCTATAGAAAGCTTGAAAGGTCTACTTTTAAACAAAACAATTCAAAACGAAAAGAAACAGACAACTCTCTTATGTAGGCTAATCTGTATGAAGTGTGCATTTCTCTCTATAGGCACATTCATAATACTGCGAAGGTGGCGACTCGGCATAGTCAACATCTTTGCAGCCGAGATTGACTCAGAAAATACTAGTTTATTAATAAACAATTAAAATGTCTCCTTGCTATATTGGACACATTCGTAATGATTAGGCTACATTTGCCGGTTCTTTGTGACAAGATTTATGCCTCTGCTAACTATTCGAAAATCCCTATTTTGTACCAGGCCATTTATGGTTTTCATATTGCTCAATAAAGTTCTTAGTAAAAAAAAAAAAAAACTGTGCCTAATATTATTGAATACTGCGTGCAAGGTTTATGCCATAGACAGTAAAAGGCTGCGTTCCAGTCCAAAATTGGCATGCCCTTCACTCACTTTTTTCCCTTTAAGAATTTGTTTAATGCAGCATCCAAATGTATATAGGTGTGTTTGGGTTGTTTTATATAAAACAATTCTAATAATATGTCATAGAGTTGTTTGTGGTGGTGGTGATTAGACGAGATCTGCGGTGACGTCATAATCGTGGTGCATTGTGGTATATGGAACTGTCTGAAGTGTACATATGAAGTAGACTTGCTCCCTCGGTCAAAATCGAGGGAACGAGGGTCTGTCATATAAACTTCCCTCGTCCACTTCACGAAGTGGAACGCACTTCAAAATGGTGGCAGGGATTCCCCCGAGGGGAAGTGCTTAGGGAAGTTCGCAAGTGCGTGTCTAAAAGTGGACTGGAACGCAGCCAAAGAAAGGTTTATGCGCGTCTTCTTCTCTGTTTTTAGTGTATCTGTGTCAAAATTACAGCGCCTCATACTGGTCTGTCATGTATACTACATCGGTTTGAGTCGGTTTCAGTGGTTTCGTGTGTAAGCAGATATTTCTTGAGACGCCGCTGTGTTAACAGAATTCTTTTTTTTAGAACGAGGAAAAAAAAACATCGGATAGGGAAAGCTCTGGCTTCTTGTGGATGTGGCCTCAGACTTGTGGTTCTGGCCCTGCGTTAGCTGGTTAGCTGGGGTAGCGAGGCCGCAGCTGCAATCATGTCGATCGCAGATGGAGCTAGCTGAGGACTGAGCCAGTAACAGACATTGCATCTAAGTCTGATAAACTTCACTCCTATCAAAGCCCCACATACGATGAGCTATGGGAGCTTATGACTCATTCCATGTGGCGACTAAGTTTGAATTGGTCTGGGCCAGAGCACGAGATTGTGGAATGTAGTGCTCAGATGGGTTGGTCCAGGTAAAGTTGGTGGAGTCCTGGTGGATCGAGCGGGAAAAAGGCCATTCTTTGGCACCTGCATCCCTGTCCACGGACATACGGGTCCAGCAACTCACGACTTGGAGAGCTGGAATCCCTCTACCCTTCCCACCTGGACCTGCAAGGACACCAGCATACATGCACAGGGAAAAGAAACCGGTCTCCTGAGGAGAAGCGCACTTGGGATTTAACAGTAGCGGTGACATGGCTCCATTCGATTCAGATGTGCCAGTCCTGGTAGTTACAATGCCCCTCCTCTCTCTTACACCACCTCCACCTCACGAAGAGCGGCAATTTAAGTGTCAGGGTGGTGATGATAAGGGGGAGGCAGCTAATCCGAAACACAGGTCATTAGTCCCCAGCTCCAGTGAGCCGTTCCTTTCTTCCGGACCTGCACACTGAGGTCGTGGGTTAGTTACTTTGCTAGCATAGTTCCTTTAAATTCATGTCACACGATTATTGTGTGCCTCGGGTTGAAGAGAATTACAGTAAGCAAGCAATCTGTCCCTGGGGACATTTTTGTCACTGAAGGCTCCTGTTTTGCCATCCAAGCCATGTCAGATAGCATCTAGGCTGGTTGGCAAATTGGTGGCAGGTCAGGCTGGTGGTGCCCTGCACTCCATGGAGGTGCTGCAGGCGTACCAGGCTGACCTGGACCAGGGTGAGGGTCTATTCCTGGAGTCATCGAATGATCCATGGCGGCAATGGTAGTAACGGAAAGGCATTTGTGGCTTAACCCGTCGGGCATTAATGAGAGTGAAAAGACCTTCCTCCTTGATGCCCCAGTCTCGCCTTCCAGAGCTTTTGGCACTGCCGTTGAGACAATGGTGGAGAAGTTCAGGAAATGTATCTCCCCCATCAAATTTCGGTTCTGAAATTGGGTTGAAATTATATAAAAAAAAAAAAAAAGACAAAATTGTCCATAAGGGTTAACTCCTATAATAATGTGTTTTCACATTATTTCGTCAACTCCTGTATATTACAGTACATTTGTGGTTTAATAATGAATGTCTAATAGAGCAGAGTTATACTTCTATAGGAGTAAAGATAAATGTACATGTTTCTTTAAACACAGTTAACTTTTTATTTAGCAATTGAATAAATGTTTCGAATGAATTTCACAAAATCCAGAATATTAATATGCAAATTGATTTTCACAGTTCTTTTTTTGTTGTGGAGTTTTCCCCCAGAAGATCCTTCAGTCCGATTTTTATTTGTGTTTCATGTGTTCCAGATACAGTGATGGATATAATAAAGACAAAGTCAGTGAAGGAGGGAGAATATGTGACTTTCGATCCTAGTGAAATAAGAAAACCAAATGATGTGATGACGTGGTATTTTAACGACACTCTCATCGCTGAAATCGCTGGAGATCAGAGTAAGATCTGTACAGATGTTCAGTGTAAAGAGAGATTCAGAGACAGACTGAAAGTGAATCTGACTGGATCTCTGATCATCACAAACACCAGGAACACAGACTCTGGAGAATATACACTACAGATCATCAGCAACAGATGTAGAATCACAAAGAGCTTTGATGTTGCTCTTACTGGTTAGTAATTTATTCATGAATGACTCACTGCTAGACCCATCAGGCCAGTGCTTTAGTCATTTTCACGTACTATGATTTGTAGCAACATATTTTTGTGTTTGGGAAAAAAAGGTAGATCTATATTTATTTTTCATTGGCCTAAAATAGATTACCGGTCAAAAGTTTGGAAACATATTTAAATTTTTTTTTTTTTATATATACAGTATATATATATATTTTTTAATATATATATATATATATATATATATATATATATATATGCTAGTTATTATCAATGTTGAAACAGTTGTGCTGCTTAATATTTTTTGGGAACCTGTAATACCTTTTTCTGGATTTATTGAGGAATAAAAAGTAAAAAAAAAAGAACAGCATTTATTCAAAAGATAAATCTTTCTAACAATATAAATCTTTACTATCACATTTTATTAATTTACCATCCTCGCTCAATAAAAGTATTAACTAAAAAAAAGATTTCTATTTTAAATAACCGCTGTTCTTTTTTCATCAAAGAATATACATCGATATTAACTGACCTACCACAGAAAATGAAAATTCTCGGGACAGCAGCATTTGTCCAAATTTCAATCTTAACCGTTCTATTTCATCAGAAACGATCTTAAAACAGGGCTTTAAGTGTAACATACCAAACTTGTCCTTTAAAAATAATAATGTTTCCAAACCTTTGACAGTGTATATCTCCATGATGGCATGAATTTGTCATGAAATGTACAACTCATTTTTAAATATTGTTTTCAAGTCTGTGGAAATGAGTAAAATATTAAGTTCTGTAATAAATATATTTTTTTCTAGTTCCTTATTTAACTGATTAAAATTATACGAAGTTGTTTGTGATTTCTAGAACATAATTTTGAAAATCCTTTCTTTACAAACAAAAGTAATGTATACCATGATTTGATCAGAAAGTGTTAAAACCCTGAATCTCTGAACAATCACATGATGAATGAGTGTTTCTCTGGAGACTATTCATGTATCTATGTATTTTCAGACTGAGTGCTGTGCAGCATATTACATATTGCACTCTATCACTTTATTTTTGTTAAGTAATTATTTTTCTATTTTAATACATTTCAAATTTGTAGTTATTTTTTTATTTTATTACCATTAAGCATTACCATTGTGTATAAAATGTGCTACATAAATAATGTGCCTTACCTTGATCTTTAAAATTGTTGTTTATAGGTCAGAGTTATGACTGAATGCCTTTATTCATTGCAGATTCACATGTAGAAACTCCAGTACTGAATCAATCTTCAGGTGTTACAATGAAAATCACTGTTTTTATATGCGTGTTGCTACTGGCCGTGGTTGTGGCTGCAGTGATTTACTGTCTCAGGAAGTATGAACGAAAAATACTGAAGTGTAAGTAGCAATTTCCTTTTCATAATAATTTTTCAAATTTGCATGCTTTGCAGCATTTTGTGTTAGTGACCATCTGTAAACACATATTCCATACAAAGTTGGGAATTTAGCCTAACTTTTGCGCGGATTTGGAATATCGCGTAAAACATTTGCAAATTAAGCACCATTTCCATCCTACGAGATGAAGAGAACAAAACCGTAACTACCTGATAAACTAGCAGAAAATATCACTAAGAAAATGGAAGTTGGTGGAAGCCACTAAATGACAGACGAATCACAACAAACACGATCATGTTATTCGGAAGCCAATCCCTTTGACTTTGACTCAAGCATTTCAGAATGACCAAACCAAGATTTCAGATGCTGTGTAAAGAGATCGGCCCATTGGTTAGTCCAGTTATGCCATGCAATCGTGTAAAGTTTTTTTTTAGTTTTTTTATTTATAAGCATTTTTGTTTCCATCCAGCGTTTTTTATGCGATATCCCAAAATGTGCATGAAATTATGTGGATGGAAATATGCATGTATATAGTGATGTACAAAGAAATGTTATACACAAGATGGCACTTATGTTGTTTTGCTTTAGAATCATGTAATTTTAAGTAAATTTCTTTATTACATGGCTCTCTGAAATGCTTGATTCTGACCCAGACAGCAACATACATCAACTCTGGGTGAAATATGGACAATACCAAATTTAAAATTTTAACCCAACGGCTGGGTTTGTCCATATTTTACCCAAAGTTGGGTTGAAACAACACAGCATTTTTTAGAGTGTAGTGTCAGCCCAGGTCCGGCCCACATCAGATACATGTGGAATCCATGTGTACCAGATGTGGTCCGGATCTGGGTCAATACTATGTTGCTGATTGGGGATTGGCCAGTCACAACATTCCCAGCTCAGCTTTTATATGTTAATGACCTTCATCAGGTCATCATCAGACATCGCTGTGCAGACTGATTGGCATTAGCGTACTCTGATGTCAATCAGACATCAGAGTACGGTGAGAGTGATTTGAAAGCATATGGCTCCTTCTGCTCCCTCACTCTCGTGCTCAAAGCGGTGCTTTTATGTCATACACTGATAGGTCTGCGCAGCGCCACTTCAAGTCGAACACGCCAAATAGCTGTATAATGACTCTCATCTATGTATTTGTGGTCGGCACATCTTTCATGTGTCTCAAATCACACTCACTCTCTCGTTTCATTTAAACACAGCTTGCACCTCGGTTATCGACTGTGTTTACTTAAAATGAAAAGGAAGATTTCAGTATTAAAGTCAGCACGGAACAGAAGGTGCGATAGTTTTTTTCTTCACAATTGTATATATTGGAAACAGCTTCTAGAACAAGAACAAATGTTGGGCAGATCTTGATTTTGTCCATGGGGAATCAATTGGACGGTTGTTGTTTGCTATTGGTGGATCTCATGTGATTGCGCCAGTAAACATGTAATCAGAGAAAATGTTATTTTGATTAAAGATTATGAGGCACATTAACAAATTTTAAACAAATAATGATGTGCATGGATAAATAATTTATAATAGGCCTACATACTTTGCATAAAAAATAGGAATTGTTGGCTTTTTGATTTCATGGAGACATCCATCAATTCATGGGGACTGTAGAGTAATATTGTTGAAGTGGTAATCTTGTTGCTTGAAGGATTGTAATGGATTATAAGATAATACATGAAGCATCAGATAATGTGTTTGTTCATGTTCTCTTGTGAGTGTGAATGTGATTCAGTGTAAAAAGGGGTTAAAGATAAATCAGAGAGCACAGAGCAGGGGACATATTTGGAGCAAATGATCGGTGTTGATTTAGTATTCTTCTAATTTATCTTTTTTCTTGGTACTGATGTGGCAGCTGATGGAGAATCTGACAGTCTTAAGACTGATACTGAAATACAGAGAAACAGAAATCTGGAGATAAAACTTGAGAACCACATTGTTAGAATATCTTTCTCCTTCAGCATACAATATAACAGTCTATACAATAGAGCTTCTTTTGTTCACCACATATGCTACGTCTGCATATTTTTCCTCTTGTGTAAGTTAAACATCTGGTATTCATTAAAAGAGGGGTGCTCACTCCTCCTCTCTCTATGTTCGTTCCTTTTCTATACATTGTGTGTTTGAGAGAGCTTCTAGGATCCCCTGGATATGTTGGAAATCTAACAGGATACTGCCCATATTAAGAAGCTGTTATATAACGTCTATATGATATCTATGATGTAATGTTTGATTTTATTGGTTAGACTTGTACTCTTTTCTTTGAGACTTTCACTATATAAACCCTAGACAACGTATATTGGGCTGAGCTTCTACTCCAGCCGGCGCCGGTGTATTGTATTATCTGTTCATAATAAAGGACCAAGATTTGGGGCACTTTTCGTTTGGACCATTTCATTTCCATTTCTAACACACATATTCTGGGAATCAACAGAAATGAAAAAAACCTAATTGGAGTTATTCAGTGTTACTGTCTCTGGTGAGTAACTCAAATCTTTGGTTGAGGATCCAAATGTAGCATTTATCAAAGGGTAATCCGACATAGTGTCAATCATTTAAATGAAGGACTATTGGTTTATATAAGTAGCAGATTAGTCATGTGACTGTAGATGTGTGTGTCAGAAAAGAACATCCTTATGATTGTAAATAGATGATTGTGTTGCATATGTGATCAGAATTTGTTATTGCTGATCTAATGTCTACATCCAGACAGACGTCTTTGACAGTGTCACTTCTTGTTTTAGTTTCTCTTAGCATAAAACACTATAATAATGCAATAATTTGCAGTATGAAAAACATAAGAACTTTAAATCATCTGTTCGTTTCTAATAATCTTTAATTTCAATTATCTGATAAAACAATTAAACACATTGACTTCAAATGGTTTATTATATTTACATTGTATTAACTCATCATATATCCTAATTTCTTTGAGTAGATTCTTCATTGTTATTTGTGCAACACATTTGATTGGTGGAGAGTCGTTATCATGTGCATGCAAAAACACTGGTTTCTACTTTACTGTCTTGTGTGTTTTCTTTTAGTTTACACTGCAAACAGAAGCAATGATTCAGAGGATACACACACTCCTTTACCGAATAGCCTTTCAACAGCTTCAGCATAAAGAAACATAAAATAAAAAAAAATGTGACCATCCAGAGTCAAATTCAACATTTCTTTAAATGTATTAGTTATCGGCAAGTTTACATTATTTTAATGTATTTATTTTGCTTTTGGATTTATTTATATTTTTCTATATATTTGGCTTTTATGATGTATAAAATCATTGATCTTACAGAAAGTGTAATAACATCTGACCATTTAGTTTTCTAAAGGAATTCTGTTAAAGGGTTAGTTCACCGAAAAATGAAAATTCTGTCAGTATTTACTCACCCTCATGTTGTTCCAACCTCGTAAGACCTTCGTTCATCTTCGGAACACGAATTAAGATATTTTTGATGAAATCTGAGAGCTGGATCACTCCTCCATAGGCTTCTAAGGGATTGAAACTTGCCACCCCCGAAAAGTTATTAAAGACATCATTAAAATAGTCCAAGTGACTACAGTGGCTCAATCTTAAGTTTATCAAATGACGAGAATACTTTTTGTGCGCAAAAAAACCCAAAAATAACGACTTTATTTCAACTATTCATTTCCTTCTCTGTGGGCCTCAAGTCAGTTCACTAGTTTAACAGCGTAAGCTTCTGTGTTGTACGTCACACGCATCACCCACATGACCAGCGTCGGCCAATAGTGAGCCTACGTGTGACGTAGCTCTACGCAATCATACTAAGTTAACTGACTAGAGGCCCATAGAGAAGGAAATGAATAGTTGAAATAAAGTCGTTATTTTTGTTTGTTTTTGCGCACAAAAAGTATTCTCGTCGCTTGATAAACTTAAGATTGAGCCACTGTAATCACTTGGACTATTTTAACAATGTCTTTAATAACTTTTCGGGGCCTGCAAGTTTAATCCCTTAGAAGCCTATGGAGGAGTGATCCAGCTCTCAGATTTCATCAAAAATATCTTAATTTGTGTTCCGAAGATGAACGAAGGTCTTACGAGGTTGGAACAACATGAGGGTGAGTAATTACTGACAGAATTTTCATTTTTGGGTGAATTAACCCTTTAATCTACCTCTCTGATCTGATATTCACTTACTGAAAAAAAATATAGAGGATAAAATGTGACTACAACTGTGTTTGTTTATACTAACCCCAGACTTTATTAACCCTGGTCATGTGTTTTTTTTTTATTTTTATTTTATTTTTATTTTTTTTATACAGAAGCCTGTTGATGCCTTTAGTTTGATCTTCCTTTTTTTGTTGTTGACATGTTCTTCTCTTTGTTACTGTATAGACTCTCTATGTCTTGGTTCACATGCTTATACATGTGTAGGCTTCAGCTTCCTCCTTCGGTATTTTTGTGAGCGCAGAGATGTCTTCTGTAACAGACAGATCACAGATAGAATCACAGGTCAATTTCAGACTGATTCATGATCTTCAGTTCCAGTCCTGACTACCACAGATTCACTCTCTACTACTGAATATCATTCTCTTATGGCGTCTAAAATCACGCCATTCTCGCATTATTTTAAATTAATAGGAATTTGTATGAATTTAATGGGAAAACATTACCTAGCATCTCAGCCTTTTTTATGTTAAGTCTCAATGTACATTCTTACAACGCAAACACCCTAAACATTTATATAGTTATTTGTTTAAAGTCGGGAATTTCCCTAGCTTATTAAAAGTCACATTCATCTTCATTAGAGTCAAAATCACCATAAAGTGCCTGTGAGACTTCACAATTTCCAAAATAACAAGCTGATATTGTCCATTTAATTTAATATTTGTGAAATTATCAAACCACAAAAATGTCCACCTTGTCATGGACAAATTCAAAGTAGAGCAAATTGATTTTCATTGCATAGTGGTTATAAAATATAGATTTTCAGAAAGATATTTAGTCCCTTTGTCAACACTATTTTAGTTAATCGGAAAAGTCTTTTTAGGCTCCATTTTTGCTCATTTACCTCTATTGCAACTTGCAGAATTAATATCGTTGCACTTTCTTTTCTAAGTAACATTTAAAAACAAAGATATCTGGTTAAACTTTAAAACAATACTTACAGGCCCTCATGTCTTTATACAGAAATCACACAAAAGGTTTTACTAACTAGTTAAAATAATTTGCTTATTTTCAAGATAAATATGACAGGGTGGACAACAAGTATAATAGGTGAAGGGAACAAGAACATCAGAGAAACAACAGAAACAACATGAAACTCATCATTAAATATTAAACTAAAACTGCTCACTTGATTTGTTACTTTTGATTTGCAGATTCATTCAGTAACGAAACTCCTCTGTGTGTGGCTCTTTTTTTTATCTATTTTTTTTTTTTTTGGCAAAATAGAAAAAGAAACAGACAATATTGACACTATTGTGTTTAAAATGTTACACAATATTAACTTGTTTAAAATCAATATCTACTGTATACTGTTGTATAAAATCAAATCACATTTGCGATTAAGCAGATATTCGGGAAAACGTGTTTAACTATCATATACTATAAATTTAAGACAAAGGTGGGCATTTGTTACCACTCTTCAGCGCTCCTTCATTTGTTGAATTTGTTTGTTTATTTTGTTGTATTTTTTCTTTCTTTTCTGCACTTACACTGGAGCCACAATACATTACAGACCATGCCTACACTTACTGATTTTGCTTACGTTACATTAGCACTCGTTTGTTTTACTTTCTATTTTGTTAATAAACCTTGGGTTAAATTCAACGACAGTGTGTGTCCCTTCCTTTGTTGCACGGGTCACGGGTCGTAACAGAAAGCATCAACTGCAAAGTGTCCAATGTGTAAACAATATGATTTAAACACTAAATTCAGCTTAAACTCCAGCACAATCTGCATATTTTTAAACACTCAAGACAGATGTCACTACCTGAACTTCATAGCAATTTGAGCACATTGCTAACATGGCAATAGTTTTGTCACAATACCAGATTTCAGTACAAGAAGACATAATAGAACTGATTGTGTTTTCACAAATATCTTGCCAAGATGCGAGCGCTCTTCAATGGACATGTGCATAAATATGCAAAAGAGCATTTGAAGGCAGTTGCCAATCCAATAACACACAATTATTGAATTGAGTCTTCACTTAGTTCAAACACTGTAGTTGTTATTACTGGTATTGGTACAGTTATTGGAAGAGACTGATATTGTTGTGTAGCTAATGTAGTTTTTGTGTGATGTGTGATGACTTGATAAAACAATGACCAATTTATTACTGTTTTCATAGTGTTTTTATATAGCCTTCGTGTATTTGTTCTATTATCATTTGTGAATTAACATCTGATATGTATAGGAGTGAACAGTATCTTTGAAAGTATTTGCTTATATACTCTCCTGAACCAGGCTTAATTGATGTTATAAAATCCATTTATCAGATCATTTAAATGTCGTTAAGTATTTTCCACATAGAAAGTGTTTTCCACCCATTGTAGGAATAAAAGACTAAATTTAATCTGTTCAATCATATAAAGTGAAAAAAATCCCCTTTGGACTAAACTGCCGGATTCATATAAATTCATTTTTATTAACTTTTTGAAGCGACAAAGTGGTAGTTGTGTGTGCTGTCAATGGAGGAACAGAAATCTCTTTTAGATTTCATTTAAATTATCTTCATCTGTGTTCTAAAGATGAACAAAAGTCTTGTGGGTTTGGAACAACATTAGGTTGAGTAAATTATATCGTTTTCATTTTTGATTTAACTATCCCTTTACCTACCAGAGAAAATCCCGTTTGATAGTAAAAACACCCATGTGGCATAAACATAGACAGTTTATATGGGTATGTCAGTGAAACAAGCACACACAACAACTTTCGGTTTGCATTTATACAGAAGAACACAATTTTACTAGTGCATTTAAACGGACAAAAGCTTTTATTTCCACAGAACCAGGGCTGTGTGACTACTGTAAAAAGAGGGTCTTTATTTTGCTCTAGTGTGTGTGTTAGTGGCTGGTAAGTGCCTTTATTTGCCAAAACGTCTTTTTCTAATGATAATGAAACAAAAAGTGTGTAATGTGAACATGACCCTGTTTGAATTTATTCAGGTTTAATTGAGCTATTGCTGTTTTAAATATCTGAGGGTTTAGGACAGAATTCTTATTTTATGAGGTTTCTGTAACAAATTTACATGTAAAATTGTGTCCTGGTCATTTATTCTGAATCACTATTAATATTTAAGTCAAAATAATTTGAATATCAGTTAAATCAGTCTAAAACTAAAAGAGTCTAAATTGCTGATAAATCGGATTCTGTAAATGCATTCGAAATAAAAAGGCATTGATAGAAATGAATACAAAACATGAATTAATGTGGTGGAAAATGGCAACAAACTCATTTACACTGGGGGTCTAGGTTGATAGAACAAGAAATGATCTCTGTGTGGGAAGGGGATTTGTATGAAGAGGTGTGTGTGTGAGTTATGTGTAAGATCATAAATGTGTAAATAAATAATGTTCTTCTGCTGTTTGATTTAATGTGTTACATTATGAATTTGGTCTTTATCTCGTTTCTTGAAGACAATTTGGTTGCAGCATTCAGACATAAACAATACAAACGTACAACAATGCATACATCCTTAAGAATCTTATCAAATTTTTTTTCAACATTGGAAAATTAAATATATAATTTAAGAGCTTCATTTAAAAAAAAAAAAAAAAAAACTGTCCAAAGTGACTTGTTCTAATGCTGGATATTCTAAAACGAATGCAAGAGCAGAGTTGAAACGTGTAGTGCTTCTCTTCCCTTTAAACAAAGCAACAAATATTTTCACAGCACTTTCCTTTACTAAAAATTGTGTTCAGCTTGTAATTAACTTTGTGTCTTCTTCAGGTGCTCCTGGTGTTAGTAAACATGAAGTGATTCTGACAGAGGGAGATTCAGTCACTCTAAACACTGGTGTCTCAACAGACCAACAAGAATACATTAGATGGGTTTTTAAAAACAGTCTCATCGCTGAAATTACTGGAGATCTCAGTTTTATCTGTACAGATGTTCAGTGTAATGAAGGTAATGAGAGATTCAGAGACAGACTGAAGCTGGATCATCAGACTGGATCTCTGACCATCATGAACATCACAAACACAGACTCTGGAGTTTATCATATACAGATTAGCAGCAACAGGGAAACAATCTTCAAGGTTATTGTCCGGGGTAAGTTGAGTGAAAGGCAGGTTATATTTAAATCACATAATAATTTTTATTTTAATAGTAATGTTTAGACATTCTCATAGTAAATTTTCAGTATATAATTTTGTGATCACAAGAAGCTATTTTATATTATTTAAAAAATAATATTCTAATATGGTCATTTATATTCTCATTTTAGTAATGCATTAAATTGTATGTTATACATGTGCATGTGTAAAATGAGTACAGTGTGGGTCAAAAATGACTCCTTCCAGCATCCGTTGATTTGCGTTTCAGATATTTCTGTTGCAAAACAAAGGAAGATCGCGGAGGGAGGATAGTAATGAGAGATTCAGAGACAGATTGAAGTTGAGTTATCTGTATTCATGGTCTCTGATCATCAGAGACATCAGTTCCACAGACTCTGGACTTTATACACTGAAGATCATCAAGAGCACTTTCAGTATCAAGAGGAGCGTCACTGTGACTGTTACTGGTGAGTGTCATTTAATCATTCAAGGCACTTGCTGTTTTAGAAAACAGTTGTTAAATCAACCCAATAAATGTATTTTTTTTTTTTATAAAACATTTTGTGAAGTGAATATCATACCACCTTTGCATACATGTCAGAGTTACAATTTTCACCGCGTTACGCTCACAATCACGTGATGTTTTCCAATGTTATTAAAGTGTTAGTTCACCCAAAATTAAAATTATCCCATCATTTACTCCCCCTCAAGCCATATTACAAGAATATTAAAGAACTAATTATAAAACTAATAATTAAACTAATAAGGTGGTAGCACAGGCAAGTGACTGCCTAACTGCCGGCTGAGCATTTCTGTTTGCCGCACCTCTGACGATGACATTGCTGGTAGATGCAGAGTCATCAGCCGGGAGCCACCCTTCATTGATGTTTCGCTCCATTAATCCCGGAACATCTCATGATAGTGGAGCCCCCTGCAGCTGACCCTAGGACCCTTGCTTTCCCCACGCCTGGTCCTTCCTTCTTGACCAAAGCCAAAGCTTCCCTGCTCGGCCTCCTCGGCCAGGTCTTCAGAGCCTTTCTGAGTTTGGGGCCGGTGACTCCCATGCTCTTCAGGAAGCGCTGGGTGGATGCTCCCACGAACCGCCAACTTCCACCGGGTAGCTGACAGCTGACCACCCAGCCTTTCTGCATTCGGCTGTGAGGTCGAGGTACTGGTCTTTTTTCCTCTCAAAGGCTGCCTCCATTCCTCCCTCCCACAGGACAGTGAGCTCTCTGCCAAAATTACTGCCCGGGCTGTGGCAGACCAGAGAAGGATGTCCAGTCGAAGGTTGGTTGTGGTGATCTCTGTTGGAAACCTGAGCTGCCTATCGAGGTCCACTCTCAAGTCTCACTCACAACTGCCTGCCAGGGCTGATCTCTGTGGTTGCGTGATGTTAGTAGCCCCTCCTCCCTCTCTGACGAAGTGGATCGGCCGCCTTGATGTCGGTGGTAGGCGCTCAATGGCTCATTCTGCCCTGCGTACCTCCAGGACTCGGTCTATAGCCGCATATATAAGGTGAATTGGTAGCACCAGATCTTTATGGCTCTTGTCAAACCGTGTCAGACCTTCAGTGAGTTGTAACATTAATGTATTAGAAATATGCTTATCTGACAAGTCGGCGGTATACAGTTTCCCAAGGCTCCTGACGGGTTGTTCTGCTATTGGGATCTTCTCACTGTTCACTGTGAAAGAGATGTGATCATTTCTGTCTCCTTTGCGTATGGAGAGCATCATCCTGGCCTAATTAAGGAGTTCTTTAAACCTCTTAATTAACCGGTTGGTTCAGGCTGCAGTTTGAAGAAGGGTGGTTACGTCATCCATGAAACTCTGCATGGCTGGCAGTTGTTGACCTGACTCTCCTCTCACTCCTCGGACCATTTGTCTCCCACCGATGAGAATGATTTCAAAGGCGCTGTGAAGATGATGGGAGAGACTGAGCAACCCATTGCGATGCCTTTCTCTAGGTGGCGCCATCCTGACGTTTCCTCCTGTGTTGTGTAGCAAACAGTGAAGCTGCTGTAGTAATTGGAGATGAGGTTCTGAATGCTGGGTGATATGTGAAAGAAGAACTATCTTCTTTCTAATTAATACATTCAGAATTATATATGTACTGTATATATCCCGGCTTTTCCAAGCTTTATAATTGTAAATGTGACCCAAGACTTTGAAGCCCAAATAAGTGCATCCATCATCATAAAAGTAATTTATACAGTTCAAGATTAATAAAAGGCCTTCTGAAGTAAAGCGATAGACTTAGTAAGAAAAAAGCATCCATGTTTAAAACTTTATAAACCATAATAACCAGCTTCCGTCAAGTGTAAATTCTTACGCTAAACATATAACTTATTGACAAACGGACAGAGGATACAGCAAAACAAACCACTGGTCACAATTTTTTACAATGAGCATTTTTTTAAGATAAATAGTGGAGGATTTTTATATAAGAGAACAGGAGCTTGAGTTTGTTACCCAGCCCTATTTGTTCGAAAATGAAAATTTGTTGAAAATGTAAAACATATTGTTTTTTTTCCTGGGCTGATGTTGTGATGCTGTTTGAGCTGCTGTTATTCAAAATCCCACCAGATGGCGCTGTTTATGTAAACAGTCTCATTCAACGGATGACCAAAGTCGAAAGTATATCTGTAAAATCAGTTGCATTCCAGTAATAATGACTGTCTGTCTTTAAAAAATCCAGTTCAAAGTCTGTTTCCCGCTGCTTTTGTTACTGCTGTTCTGCTGGTGGCTGTTTGTTCCTGTTGCATGAATCTTCTAAGTCAGAAAGGTGAATATTACAAACAGACCATTTAACACAATGGAAATAGATTTATAGTGGGAAAATATTTTTAAAGAAAACAAAAATATGTATTTCCTTATAAATTCACCAAAGAAATATGATGTGTTTAATTGAGTATGTTGTTATTGTTCAAACAGGTGACAGGATGCAGAACAACAATCGAGTGAGATTGAATCGGCACTGAATCTGTCTCAGATCTCTGACATCTGTGGAATTTGAGTTTCCCCTTTACCTTGTGTGGTTTCATTCAGATATCATTACATACAAAAGTGCACTGCTATTTTATGGTTTAAGTTAAAAATGAATTAATACATTTATTATTGTTATTATTATTATAGTTCTAGTATTAAATCTATAATAGCCATATTATGATCCTGCTTTAGGGTCAGGTTGTAACAAATGTGAGAACAGTTTTCCTTTTATTCTTGTTGATGATTAACAAATATATTAACAAATAAATGAAGTATAACAATATAAGCAAAGCAATATAACAGTCAATAGCATATTACAATGTTATATATTTTTGATGATTTTTTTTTATTGTTCTGTATCATTTTTGCATATGCAATTGTATTTTTGTATGTAGTCTGGTACTTAAGTATGTTAATGTTAATGTACACATGAGGGTTTTTAAACTATTGAGGTATATGCAGTTTCAAATTATTTTTAAAACTGAAGACTGGAGTAATGATGGTGAAAATTCACAGGAATGTGAATTCACATAGAAACCAGCTATTAAAGGAGCCGTATGTAAGAAATTTATTTCAATTAATCATAAAATGGCCCTGATATGTCACTAGACATAACATAAGGGTAACTAAACCCTAAACCAACTTTTTTTAGTTAATGATCTGTAAGAATGGGGCTTTATTAGTACTGTTCATTGATTCGAGTAACTTTTTTGACATTTGTGTATAAAGTGTTTTAATTCTACAATATATGGTGTAAAAACGTCTGAGTGCTGCCCTCTTCAGGTTGAACGGTGGCTACTGCAGTTGAATTTTCCTATTGGATGTTTGGGGTGGCAGGTGACGTAAGCAGGTTCCAGCTCACCACGCCCTTGGTACGAGCTACCACGCCCTTGGCAGTATAAAAACCCTCTTGTTTCGTCAAAACCAGTTTCGACAGTCTCAAAATCTAAGCTGTTGTCCCGAATCCCGAATCCTGCCCTGATTGTCCCGAAAATTCTTCTAAAGCAAAATCTTGAGTAGGCCTAGTTATTGTCTGATAAAACATTAAAAACTGTCCGTGGAGGTTAAGTCGTGAAGAGAGTGCAAGTTGCAGCAGCCACGAGCTCAGTGAATGAATGTGCAGGCAGCCAGTCTAAAGGAGTGATTGATTTGTCGCGGCACTGTGTGTCAAAAATTACTTCGGCAATGAACAATGACTACATATTAGACTACACCCCCAATCTCTACTTTGCAGCGGCGCCTTGAGGTGAGTGATCATATTATCACAATTTATGGTTAGGCTAAAGTTAATCCTCTGGGGTCGACAAACGTGCGGGGCATTTTGCTGGATTTTTTCACATAGCGGCTAAACATGAATATGCCTACAGAGAGCACGCGCTATTGACATCAACTCGATAAAACTCATTGGATGCCGATCGTGATGCGTGAGCTAAGACCGCAGTTTAAGCCAGCGGCTCGAATTGATATGGCTCGGGCCCTGTGTCCACAGACAGTTCAACATCCTCAACTTAAAATGACAGCTCTGTTGCAAAGCTACTTGCGTCACTCCAGTCACTCTCCATTTTAGAGTCTGACAGCAGCTGTCAATTAATCCATCTCTGCGGGTCTCAGGTGCTCTGTCATTATGCTGAGATGCTGAGGAAAACAACATTAGCATGCCCATTATGGCAGTGTGAAACGTAATTGAGACAGTAGCCTAACGTTACCTCGGTAAAATAATTCCTCATTCGTTCTTGGAAGTACTAAGCGCAATTCCACGGTAAAATAACTTTTTCTAACATCCATAACACCAATGAAAAGCACATTGTAGCCTATGATGTGAATAATTTGTCCCACTTGGAACGTTCTCTTAGGAGAGGTTCTCTCGTATTGCGTAAGTTGCTTACGCTACGGGGTAAAGTCATCTTTTCTCGGAGATATTGAAGCCAAAAATTATCCTTTTGTGAATTTTGTATTTATTGTCAACGCAGTGCAGCAGATAGCAGACCTAGAGCAGGCTATCTTGCATGCTCATTGGCTGCTCTGCGTTAACTGCAGCAGCCTATCGTTGAGCCTGGCGTGATGTCACGTCCAATGAGGCCGCTTTGCGGCCTCTACGTGCCAGAGCCCGCCAGAATGGGGGTGGCTTAGCGTATATAAGCCAGGCTGATAGGCTTGCAACTCTGATTTCCATCTCTTCAGCGAAGCTCTTCGCATCGCTTGATCCTGAGAGAAGCCGCCGCTGAAACCAGTGACTGCAAGCAGAGGAAAGCGTCTGAGGAAGCCGGACGAACTCAGCTCATTTGCATTTAAAGGGCCAGGCACAGAACGGTGCGTTTTTGCTAACCCTCAAAAAGTGACAACTTTAACATGTTATATAAAAATATCTGTGGGGTATTTTTGTGCTAAAACTTCTCACACACACACACACACACACACACACACACACACACACATACACGTCTATATTACTAACAGGGGACTATCGCTCTACACTGGCCAAGAGGGGACTAGTGTTTCTAGTCATTTTGAAGAACCAAAAATGACATACAAAATTTTCTTTTAAGGTCTTTTTTCATAATATAACTTTAAATATGCATTTTTTTATTTTTAAAAAAACATGCCAAGTGGGGACCTGAACGATGTCTACCTTACCAACAGAGGACTCCCATAGACTGCAATGGAACTGTGTGTGTGTGTGTGAAGAGTGAAGTCTGTCTTCATTATGTAACTTTATATATATATATATATATATATATATATGTATTATATATATATATATATATATAATGTTTATATATTAGATATGTAATATGTAATTATATAATGTTTACACAGGCATCAGACACACACACACACACGTCTATATTACTAGAAGAGCACTGTCGCTCTACACTGGCCAAGTGGGGACTTTCATAGCCTACAATGGAACCGTGTGTGTGAACAGTGAACTCTGTCTTCATTATGTAATATTGCATATTGTGATATGCATATTGTAATCTCTGATGACTGTGTGAACATACATATATATATGCCTGTATGTGTTCATACAGGCATCAGAGATCACAATATGCACAGATAAACATATTCAATATACAATTAAAAAAGAATGACCAAACCATCAGCTATCAAAAATTTAAAAAATTGCACACACACACATTCATTTCTATATTACTAACAGAGCACTGTCGCTCTACACTGGCCAAGTGGGGACCTGAACGATGTTTACCTATCGAACAGGGACTCACATAGCCTACAATGGAACTGTGTGTGTGTGTGTGAACAGTGAAATCTGTCTTCATTATGTAACTTTATATATATATTGCATATTGTGATATGTATATTGTGATCTCTGATGACTGTGTGAATATATATATAATAATGTTCACACAGGCATCAGAGATCACAATATGCACAGATAAACATATTCAATATACAATTAAAAAAGAATGACCAAACCATCAGTTATCAAAAATTAAAAAATTGAAATATTTGAGGAAAGACCATTTGAATCTGTTTTTCATACAATGGGGTTAAAAATAATTTATTTGCCATTGTTACCACTTTTCTTACTGATTTCTTCAGTACCTACAGTTCCATACCAACAAATAATACAGAATATCATAACACTTTCGATGAAAGCACTATAAAACATCAGAATATTTATGTTGTGGACATTACAGGAAAGTTATTGCTTTAAGAAATTCATTGTCTGTGGTGGCTTTATACTTTATATGATCGTTCCACATTTAAGCTTATTGTCAAGAAACACCAAGATATTAATAATGTGACTGATAGTATTGGCTGCCTATTAATTAAAACATAATTTCTACTTTAATAAAATCAATAGACATGTCCTTTTTTTTGTTTTCCTTTGTTTCTAGAGCCCCTTTCACACAGAGATTCCGGAAAATACACGGATAAAGTGACCCGGGATTTGACCCGGGTTCGTTTGATTTTGGTTCATTCACACTGCCAGTGATTTTCCGGAATCAGAGAGTGCGTTCACACACAACCCGTAAAAATCCCGTGAAGACACGTGACATCGATGTGACTTGTAATCTCAGCAGCGTCTTAAGTTTGCTTATGAGCTGCGATCTCTCTCTCGTGAAACCACGCTTCTGCATGTTTTCTCTGATTCGACCATAAACTTGCACTTTACGTACCATTTCACAGCTGGCGAACGATCCCGGCTTCAGCGTCATCACTACGACACGGCATTATTACGGCTTTTGTTCACACAGCGCGCGTTCCGGGACTGAACACGTTCACACAGAAGGCGTTCTGGCAATTTGCCGGGTTCAAAGCGCTGTGTGAAAGGGGCTTAGGATGTTGATGTACAGAGATAGTCAGTGTTTGAAATTTTGCTAAATTTAATTACAACCAAACATATGTCATTCTTTACGATCCATCAGTGGACCTTTCTTGAAGACCAAATTCAAAATTTTTAAGTTGACATGCTGCATCTGGTCATTTTGAAGAAACAAAAATTACATACAAAATTTTCTTTTCATAATACAAATATCCAAAAACTTATTTTAAAAAAAATTAAAACACGCCAAGATGGGACCTGCAACTCTGAATATATATATATATATATATATATATATATATATATATATATATATATATATAATATATATATATATATACAGGTCCTTCTCAAAAAATTAGCATATTGTGATAAAGTTCATTATTTTCCATAATGTAATGATAAAAATTAAACTTTCATATATTTTAGATTCATTGCACACCAACTGAAATATTTCAGGTCTTTTATTGTTTTAATACTGATGATTTTGGCATACAGCTCATGAAAACCCAAAATTCCTATCTCAAAAAATTAGCATATCATGAAAAGGTTCTCTAAACGAGCTATTAACCTAATCATCTGAATCAACTAATTAACTCTAAACACCTGCAAAAGATTCCTGAGGCTTTTAAAAACTCCCAGCCTGTTTCATTACTCAAAACCGCAATCATGGGTAAGACTGCCGACCTGACTGCTGTCCAGAAGGCCATCATTGACACCCTCAAGCAAGAGGGTAAGACACAGAAAGAAATTTCTGAACAAATAGGCTGTTCCCAGAGTGCTGTATCAAGGCACCTCAGTGGGAAGTCTGTGGGAAGGAAAAAGTGTGGCAAAAAACGCTGCACAACGAGAAGAGGTGACCGGACCCTGAGGAAGATTGTGGAGAAGGACCGATTCCAGACCTTGGGGGACCTGCGGAAGCAGTGGACTGAGTCTGGAGTAGAAACATCCAGAGCCACCGTGCACAGGCGTGTGCAGGAAATGGGCTACAGGTGCCGCATTCCCCAGGTCAAGCCACTTTGAACCAGAAACAGCGGCAGAAGCGCCTGACCTGGGCTACAGAGAAGCAGCACTGGACTGTTGCTCAGTGGTCCAAAGTACTTTTTTCGGATGAAAGCAAATTTTGCATGTCATTCGGAAATCAAGGTGCCAGAGTCTGGAGGAAGACTGGGGAGAAGGAAATGCCAAAATGCCTGAAGTCCAGTGTCAAGTACCCACAGTCAGTGATGGTCTGGGGTGCCATGTCAGCTGCTGGTGTTGGTCCACTGTGTTTTATCAAGGGCAGGGTCAATGCAGCTAGCTATCAGGAGATTTTGGAGCACTTCATGCTTCCACCTGCTGAAAAGCTTTATGGAGATGAAGATTTCATTTTTCAGCACGACCTGGCACCTGCTCACAGTGCCAAAACCACTGGTAAATGGTTTACTGACCATGGTATTACTGTGCTCAATTGGCCTGCCAACTCTCCTGACCTGAACCCCATAGAGAATCTGTGGGATATTGTGAAGAGAAAGTTGAGAGACGCAAGACCCAACACTCTGGATGAGCTTAAGGCCGCTATCGAAGCATCCTGGGCCTCCATAACACCTCAGCAGTGCCACAGGCTGATTGCCTCCATGCCACGCCGCATTGAAGCAGTCATTTCTGCAAAAGGATTCCCGACCAAGTATTGAGTGCATAACTGAACATAATTATTTGAAGGTTGACTTTTTTGTATTAAAAACACTTCTTTTATTGGTCGGATGAAATATGCTAATTTTTTGAGACAGGAATTTTGGGTTTTCATGAGCTGTATGCCAAAATCATCAGTATTAAAACAATAAAAGACCTGAAATATTTCAGTTGGTGTGCAATGAATCTAAAATATATGAAAGTTTAATTTTTATCATTACATTATGGAAAAAAATGAACTTTATCACAATATGCTAATTTTTTGAGAAGGACCTGTATATATATATA